>JAUIMM010001519.1:0-150000 GCA_031769625.1 Taudactylus pleione | reverse complement strand
GAGCGGTACTGCCCATGTACTGTGAGGGAGGTGTCTCCTTACTACGTTACCAGACAGGGAGCGTAGGGAGCGGTACTGCCCATGTACTGTGGGGGAGGAGCCTTCTTACTACGTTACCAGACAGGGAGCGGTACTGCCCATGTACTGTGGGGGTGGTGCCTTGTTACTACGTTACCAGACAGGGAGCGTAGGGAGCGGTACTGCCCATGTACTGTGGGGGAGGAGCCTTCTTACTACGTTACCAGACAGGGAGCGTAGGGAGCGGTACTGCCCACGTACTGTGGGGGAGGTGCCTTCTTACTACGTTACCAGACAGGGAGCGGTACTGCCCATGTACTATGGGGGAGGAGCCTTCTTACTACGTTACCAGACAGGGAGTGTAGGGAGCGGTACTGCCCATGTACTGTGAGGGAGGTGTCTCCTTACTACGTTACCAGACAGGGAGCGTAGGGAGCGGTACTGCCCATGTACTGTGGGGGAGGAGCCTTCTTACTACGTTACCAGACAGGGAGCGTAGGGAGCGGTACTGCCCATGTACTGTGGGGGAGGAGCCTTCTTACTACGTTTACAGACAGGGAGCGTAGGGAGCGGTACTGCCCATGTACTGTGGGGGAGGTGCCGCCCTGCCTAAGTGAGGCATCTTTCTGGCCTTCTTAGGGCCCAGCAAACCTCACACTAGGGGGCAGTTAGATACTCCACATTGTGTATCCTGCCATACGGTGTAATAGACTCTGACACTACACTAATACTACACTGACACTACACTAATACTACACAGGAGCACTACGGTAAGTCAGTATGTATATGATATATAGGAGGAGCACTACGGTAAGTCAGTATGTATATGATATATAGGAGGAGCACTACGGTAAGTCAGTATGTGTATGACACTACACTAATACTACACTAATACCACACTGACATTACACTAATACTACACTGACACTACACTAATACTACACTGACATTACACTAATACTACACTGACACTACACTAATACTACACTGACATTACACTAATACTACACTGACACTACACTAATACTACACTGCATTAGACTAATACTACACTGACACTACACTAATACTACACTGACACTACACTAATACTACACTGACACTACACTAATACTACACTGTATTAGACTAATACTACACTGACACTATACTAATACTACACTGACCCTACACTAATACTACACTGACACTACACTGACATTACACTAATACTACACTGACACTATACTAATACTACACTGACACTACACTGACATTACACTAATACTACACTGACACTACACTGACATTACACTAACACTACAGTAATACTACACTGACATTACACTAATACTACACTGACATTACACTAATACTACACTGACATTACACTAATACTACACTGCATTACACTAATACTACACTGGCACTACACTGACACTACACTGCATTACACTAATACTACACTGCATTAGACTAATACTACACTGACATTACACTAATACTACACTGACATTACACTAATACTACACTGACACTATACTAATACTACACTGACACTACACTAATACTACACTGACACTACAGTAACACTACACTGACACTACACTGCATTACACTAATACTACACTGACACTACACTAATACTACACTGACACTACACTAATACTATACTGACACTACACTGCATTACACTAATACTACACTGACACTACACTAATACTACACTGACACTACACTGACATTACACTAATACTACACTGACACTACACTAATACTACACTGACACTACACTAATACTACACTGTATTAGACTAATACTACACTGACACTACACTGACACTATACTAATACTACACTGACCCTACACTAATACTACACTGACATTACACTAATACTACACTGACACTATACTAATACTACACTGACACTACACTGACATTACACTAATACTACACTGACACTACACTGACATTACACTAACACTACAGTAATACTACACTGACATTACACTAATACTACACTGACATTACACTAATACTACACTGACATTACACTGACACTACACTGCATTACACTAATACTACACTGCATTAGACTAATACTACACTGACATTACACTAATACTACACTGACATTACACTAATACTACACTGACACTATACTAATACTACACTGACACTACACTAATACTACACTGACACTACAGTAACACTACACTGACACTACACTGCATTACACTAATACTACACTGACACTACACTAATACTACACTGACACTACACTAATACTATACTGACACTACACTGCATTACACTAATACTACACTGACATTACACTAATACTACACTAATACTACACTAATACTACACTGACATTACACTAACACTACACTGACATTACACTAACACTACACTGACACTACACTGACATTACACTAATACTACACTGACATTACACTAATACTACACTAATACTACACTGACATTACACTAACACTACACTAACACTACACTAATACTACACTGACATTACACTAATACTACACTGACACTACACTGACATTACACTAATACTACACTGACACTACACTAATACTACACTGACATTACACTAATACTACACTGACATTACACTAATACTACACTGACATTACACTAATACTCAACTGACACTACACTAATACTATACTGACACTACATTAATACTACCCTGACACTGCACTAATACTAGACTGACACTATACAGGAGCACTACGGTAAGTCAGTATGTATGATATATAGGAGGAGCACTACGGTAAGTCAGTATGTGTATGATATATAGGAGGAGCACTACGGTAAGTCAGTATGTGTATGATATATAGGAGGAGCACTACGGTAAGTCAGTATGTATATGATATATAGGAGGAGCACTACGGTAAGTCAGTATGTGTATGATATATAGGAGGAGCACTATGGTAAGTCAGTATGTATATGATATATAGGAGGAGCACTACGGTAAGTCAGTATGTGTATGATATATAGGAGGAGCACTACGGTAAGTCAGTATGTGTATGATATATAGGAGGAGCACTACGGTAAGTCAGTATGTGTATGATATATAGGAGGAGCACTACGGTAAGTCAGTATGTGTATGATATATAGGAGGAGCACTACGGTAAGTCAGTGTGTGTATGATATATAGGAGGAGCACTATGGTAAGTCAGTATGTGTATGATATATAGGAGGAGCACTACGGTAAGTCAGTATGTGTATGATATATAGGAGGAGCACTATGGTAAGTCAGTATGTGTATGATATATAGGAGGAGCACTACGGTAAGTCAGTGTGTATGATATATAGGAGGAGCACTACGGTAAGTCAGTATGTGTATGATATATGGGAGGAGCACTACGGTAAGTCAGTATGTGTATGATATATAGGAGGAGCACTACGGTAAGTCAGTATGTATATGATATATAGGAGGAGCACTACGGTAAGTCAGTGTGTGTATGATATATAGGAGGAGCACTACGGTAAGTCAGTATGTGTATGATATATAGGAGGAGCACTACGGTAAGTCAGTATGTGTATGATATATAGGAGGAGCACTACGGTAAGTCAGTATGTGTATGATATATAGGAGGAGCACTACGGTAAGTCAGTATGTGTATGATATATAGGAGGAGCACTACGGTAAGTCAGTATGTATATATGATATATAGGAGGAGCACTACGGTAAGTCAGTATGTGTATGATATATAGGAGGAGCACTACGGTAAGTCAGTATGTGTATGATATATAGGAGGAGCACTACGGCAAGTCAGTATGTGTATGATATATAGGAGGAGCACTACGGTAAGTCAGTGTGTATATGATATATAGGAGGAGCACTACGGTAAGTCAGTGTGTATATGATATATAGGAGGAGCACTACGGTAAGTCAGTGTGTGTATGATATATAGGAGGAGCACTACGGTAAGTCAGTGTGTATATGATATATAGGAGGAGCACTACGGTAAGTCAGTATGTATGATATATAGGAGGAGCACTACGGTAAGTCAGTATGTGTATGATATATAGGAGGAGCACTACGGTAAGTCAGTATGTGTATGATATATAGGAGGAGCACTACGGTAAGTCAGTATGTATATGATATATAGGAGGAGCACTACGGTAAGTCAGTATGTGTATGATATATAGGAGGAGCACTACGGTAAGTCAGTATGTGTATGATATATAGGAGGAGCACTACGGTAAGTCAGTATGTGTATGATATATAGGAGGAGCACTATGGTAAGTCAGTATGTGTATGATATATAGGAGGAGCACTACGGTAAGTCAGTGTGTATGATATATAGGAGGAGCACTACGGTAAGTCAGTATGTGTATGATATATGGGAGGAGCACTACGGTAAGTCAGTATGTGTATGATATATAGGAGGAGCACTACGGTAAGTCAGTATGTATATGATATATAGGAGGAGCACTACGGTAAGTCAGTGTGTATATGATATATAGGAGGAGCACTACGGTAAGTCAGTGTGTGTATGATATATAGGAGGAGCACTACGGTAAGTCAGTATGTGTATGATATATAGGAGGAGCACTACGGTAAGTCAGTATGTGTATGATATATAGGAGGAGCACTACGGTAAGTCAGTATGTGTATGATATATAGGAGGAGCACTACGGTAAGTCAGTATGTGTATGATATATAGGAGGAGCACTACGGTAAGTCAGTATGTATATATGATATATAGGAGGAGCACTACGGTAAGTCAGTATGTGTATGATATATAGGAGGAGCACTACGGTAAGTCAGTATGTGTATGATATATAGGAGGAGCACTACGGCAAGTCAGTATGTGTATGATATATAGGAGGAGCACTACGGTAAGTCAGTGTGTATATGATATATAGGAGGAGCACTACGGTAAGTCAGTATGTGTATGATATATAGGAGGAGCACTATGGTAAGTCAGTATGTATGATATATAGGAGGAGCACTATGGTAAGTCAGTATGTATGATATATAGGAGGAGCACTCAGTCTACCTGTGACAATGATGAGTGTAGTGACGTGTGACAATGATGAGTGTTATGACATGTGACAATGATGAGTGTTATGACATGTGACAATGATGAGTGTTATGACATGTGGCCGGCAGCTCTCACTCTACCTGTGACAATGATGAGTGCAGTGACGTGTGACAGTGATGAATGTAGTGACGTGTGACAGTGATGAGTGTTATGACGTGTGACAATGATGAGTGTTATGACGTGTGGCCGGCAGCTCTCAGTCTACCTGTGACAATAATGAGTGTAGGGACGTGTGACAATGACGAGTGTAGGGACGTGTGACAGCGACGAGTGTAGTGACGTGTGACAGCGACGAGTGTAGTGACGTGTGACAGCGACGAGTGTAGTGACGTGTGACAGCGACGAGTGTAGTGACGTGTGACAGCGACGAGTGTAATGACGTGTGACAATGAGTGTAGTGACGTGTGACAATGATGAGTGTAGTGACGTGTGACAGTGATGAGTGTTATGACGTGTGACAATGATGAGTGTTATGACGTGTGACAATGATGAGTGTAGTGACGTGTGACAATGATGTGTAGTGACGTGTGACAATGATGAGTGTTATGACGTGTGACAATGATGAGTGTAGTGATGTGTGACAATGATGAGTGTTATGACATGTGGCCGGCAGCTCTCACTCTACCTGTGACAATGACGAGTGTAGTGACGTGTGACAGTGATGAGTGTTATGACGTGTGACAATGATGAGTGTAGTGACGTGTGACAATGATGTGTAGTGACGTGTGACAATGATGAGTGTTATGACGTGTGACAATGATGAGTGTTATGACGTGTGACAATGATGAGTGTTATGACGTGTGGCCGGCAGCTCTGTCTACCTGTGACAATGATGAGTGTAGTGACGTGTGACAATGATGAGTGTTATGACATGTGACAATGATGAGTGTTATGACATGTGACAATGATGAGTGTTATGACATGTGGCCGGCAGCTCTCACTCTACCTGTGACAATGATGAGTGCAGTGACGTGTGACAGTGATGAATGTAGTGACGTGTGACAGTGATGAGTGTTATGACGTGTGACAATGATGAGTGTTATGACGTGTGGCCGGCAGCTCTCAGTCTACCTGTGACAATAATGAGTGTAGGGACGTGTGACAGTGACGAGTGTAGTGACGTGTGACAGTGACGAGTGTAGTGACATGTGACAATGATGTGTTGTGACGTGTGACAATGATGAGTGTAGTGACCTGTGACAATGATGAGTGTAGTGACCTGTGACAATGATGAGTGTAGTGACCTGTGACAATGATGAGTGTAGTGACCTGTGACAATGATGACTGTTGTGATGTGTGACAATGATGTGTAGTGACGCGTGACAATGATGTGTAGTGACGTTTGACAATGACGAGCGTAGTGACGTGTGACAATGACTAGCGTAGTGGCGTGTGACAGTGATGAGTGTAGTGACGTGTGACAATGATGAGTGTAGTGACGTGTGACAATGATGAGTGTTATGACATGTGGCCGGCAGCGCTCACTCTACCTGTGACAATGACGAGTGTAGTGACGTGTGACAGTGATGAGTGTTATGACGTGTGACAATGATGAGTGTAGTGACGTGTGACAGTGATGTGTAGTGACGTGTGACAGTGATGAGTGTTATGACGTGTGACAGTGATGAGTGTAGTGACGTGTGACAGTGATGAGTGTAGTGACGTGTGACAGTGATGAGTGTTATGACGTGTGACAGTGATGAGTGTAGTGACGTGTGACAGTGATGAGTGTAGTGACGTGTGACAGTGATGAGTGTAGTGACGTTTGACAATGACGAGCGTAGTGACGTGTGACAATGACTAGCGTAGTGGCGTGTGACAGTGATGAGTGTAGTGACGTGTGACAATGATGAGTGTAGTGACGTGTAACAATGATAAGTGTTATGACATGTGGCCGGCAGCTCTCACTCTACCTGTGACAATGATGAGTGTAGTGACGTGTGACAATGATGTGTAGTGACGTGTGACAATGATGAGTGTTGTGACGTGTGACAATGAGACCATTACATATTGGCTGATATCTGTCTTGTACAACGTTCCTGACATACTGAATCCTGACATGAATCACCCCCTGAGGAAGCTGAGTGTCCCAGCAAACCCTAATGGACATGACAGAGTCCGGCTAGGTCTACTAACCTGCAAGCTGGTCCTTCAGATCCTCCAAATGCTGCTCTGAACACTCCAATGCCTCTTTAATGGCTTCTTCCTTCTGAGCCTCCAGCTGGTGGATCTCCTGCATCAGGTCATCCCTCAGTTTCCCAATCTCAGACTCGTAGGCAGAGATCTGCTTCCAGAGACAGCGACACCCAGGCGGGAGAGGAGCAGAGGGACAATAATCCCACATTCCCAGCTTTCCATAATGAGTGCAATGATAACGCATCACCTGAGGTGCACTAACCCCAAGAACTGTCCATGGTAAAAGCATTTGCCAGGAAATCCCAGCCCCATGTCCCATCACTGTCTACACTTACTAGTCTGGTGACAATGGGAGGAGGGGGGGGGAAGGGGAATAACCACTCTTGGGGGTATAGTTACTAAAGTGCAGGTTTTTAGAAGTGGAGATGTTGCCCATAGCAACCAATCAGATTTTACTTATCATTAAGCTAGCATCTTCTAGAAGATAATAGCTAAAATCTGATTGGTTGCTATGGGCAACATCTCCACCTCTATAAACCTGCACCTTAGTAAATTTACCTCTAAAAGTATCATTGAGGAAATGGGTGTTGGCGACACCTGGCGTCCACCAATCTTCTACCTTAGTCTGCAGGGCGGAGGTCAGGTCTCCGGTTCTCTTCAGCTGCTCCTCCAGAAGTTGACACTTCTCATCTTGGTGGAAGACTTGGTCCAGTAAGTCCCTGTTTCTCCCCTCGGTCTGTTCTAAGCAGCGCAGTAGCCGGGGGGACTCCACCTCCAACGTCTGTGTGACGTACTTCAGTTATGGGAGAGAGACAAAAACATATTCCTGTTACATGGAAGCCTTACTACCCTAACCCACTCCTCATGCAGTGTGGTACCGGAGGCCCACTGGATGGACTCAAGCACAAAGCATTAATTACAAGTGATGTGCGCGGACTCCAGTGTTTTTGGTTTTGCCAAAACCACCCTCAAAGGTTTTGGACTTGGATTTCTTTAAAAATGTATAAGACCAGCTAAAATCACATAATTTGAGCCTGTTTTTGTTCCTACCGAATTATTAACCTCAACAACAGTCATTTCCAGTAAATTTTTGGCCAGCTCACAGTATTGTTTTCACTCATATTGGACAAATGCTGCAGCGAGCTAGGTGGCTAAACTAAGCGACAGAGCAGCGGTACAAACACACGGCAGTATAAAAGAATATGGCACATCTAGGAAACAGAGTGGTACTGCAGTGACAGACAGGGTGGCAGCTTAATGTAAACTATACATTGCTATAGAATGTTTTCATTAATAAAGAACTAGATCAGAGGCCCAAGGCCAGCACAGGTAAAAGGAGGTGGAGTATTTAGTGGAAGCAGAGTAAAGCATTGATTGATTACAGTATGAACATAACAATCAAAAAATAACCAAAATCAGATAAATGGAAAACACTGTTACAAAACAAGCATTCAAAATCCCAATGAGATGAATTGATTTATTACAGTACTAGATCAATATAACTACAGATTTGTCCTTGCTCATTTAGCTGACACGCAACACAATATGCTTGGCGTTAGCGAGCTGCCAGGATCCATGTATCTCCGCTACGCCTTTCTTTTGCAGTATATGAGCCTAAGTTGCAACCAGGATGCACCATGAGGCTGTGTTGGTTCATTTGATATGTGACACTTGTATATCTGAATGTAATAAAGTCATGAAAGGGTTAAATTTAATAAAACTACCAGTCTGTCACGACTCTGGGAGAACTGGTCTCCTGTGAAGGCGCAGGCCCCACAGGCGAAGTCCCTGACAATACTAGTCGTGGTGGTTATAGATCGGTTTCCCTCATGGGAGGATACTAAGGCGCAAAGATGAACGATGAGACGGGCTCGTGATACACAGGAACTTGCTGATTTATTAATGATGTCTAAGAGTAAAGCAAAGCTAGCCTGATGCATAGAACGTCTGATAGTATGCTGGGCTGAACCGGATAGTAGTCACTGGATCACTAGAAGACGTCAATGATATTTAAGTGCAGAGTACTTTGAGAGTCACTTGGCTATATAATCGGTGTAGCACAGGAATACATCCGATGTTAGTGCTAAACAGCATTTGACAGTAAAGTTGATGTAGAACTCGAATTTATCCAATGTTTGTACTGAACTGAACAATAGAGTCGGCGCAGTACTGGAGTGTATCCGATATTTGTACTGGGTTAAACTTGACAATAATCAATTAAATACTTGGGAGAAACTTGTCAATGTACACAGGCCCTCATTTAGAGGCGCTCTCAAGAAGCAAGCGCTCTTTCTGAATGAGGGCGGCCGCTTCATTTTTGAAGTGCGGCCTCCTGGTCGTTAGGTAAGCTGTGGGTTACACCCACAGCTTAACGACCGACCAGGTTGATGGTCGCGATGGTGAATACCATCTCGACCATCGGGGCTTGCGACGAGACCCTAAGGTTGGGTCTCGGCAGCCGCAAGCCCCAGGGAGCTTCCTGCTCTGAAAGAGCAGGAAACTCCCCGCTGACATCACTGATGAGGTCAGTGTGGCCGCCCACAAAACGGTAGGCGTTCGTTAAGGAACACCTTCGTTTTGGAAACCACCCCCCCGGCCCACCTACAAAACAGGGCGAACAGTCAATCAACATCGACAACCGCACCTTTTGTAGAGAGCTCCGGAGCGAGAGAGTTTCTCTCTCGCTCCGGGGCTTGCGCACGTGCAGTGCGGCCGCTGCGCGTGTGCAAGGCTAACTATCGACCCGGTTGCGAGCACATCGGTGCTTGCGACCGGGTCTGAATGAGACCCACAGTGTGGTATTCGATGATGAATCCGATGTTGCACAGAGTATAGCTTGACAGTATAATCGATGATGTACTGCAATCACTAAGGGTTGAGCCCAGAGGACAAATCATAAGAGGGCAAAGTCCAAAGTAGAACACAGGACACAGGACTAATCCAGTAATGCGTTCTGCAGGATATCAGCGGGAAACCATGAGGAAGCACAAAGGGTCTGGAACAACACAGATCATACAGGAGCCATAGGAACCTAAGGAGACATTGCACAGACCTGACTGTGTGCACTGAAGACACTGAAATACCCCGCCCTGGTTACTGGTTGAATGGCAACTCCCAGCTGACTCCGGAGACAGGACAGGATAGGAGTACACCGCATCACATGATCCAAGGCAAGATGGCTGCGCCCATGATCCGAAGAAGTCAGCATGGATACAGCAGAGCACAGGAGCCTGGCTAGGTAAGATGCGGCTGTCTGGGACCTTCGTTGCGGCCTAACAGCCTGGGTCCTGACAGTCACCTGCACTGCTCCACAGGTCACCTGTTCTTACACCAACTACCTGTCACCTGTTCTTATACCAACTACCCGTCACCTGTTCTTATACCAACTACCCGTCACCTGTTCTTACACCAACTACCCATCACCTATTCTTATACCAACTACCCGTCACCTGTTCTTACACCAACTACCCGTCACCTGTTCTTACACCAACTACCCGTCACCTGTTCTTGACTTACACCAACTACCCATCACCTGTTTACACAATAATTACCTGTCACCTGCTCTTATACCAACTACCTGTCACCTGTTTACACAATAATTACCTGTCACCTGTTCTTATACCAACTACCTTTCACCTCTTCTTACACCAACTACCTGTCACCTGTTCTTGACTTACACCAACTACCCATCATCTGTTTACACAATAATTACCTGTCACCTGTTCTTATACCAACTACCTGTCACCTGTTCTTGACTTACACCAACTACCCATCATCTGTTTACACCAACTACCTGTCACCTGTTCTTATACCAACTACCTGTCACCTGTTCTTGCACCAACTACCTGTCACCTGTTCTTACACCAACTACCTGTCACCTGTTCTTGACTTACACCAACTACCCATCACCTGTTTACACAATAATTACCTGTCACCTGTTCTTATACCAACTACCTGTCACCTGTTTACACAATAATTACCTGTCACCTGTTTACACAATAATTACCTGTCACCTGTTCTTATACCAACTACCTGTCACCTCTTCTTACACCAACTACCTGTCACCTGTTCTTGACTTACACCAACTACCCATCATCTGTTTACACAATAATTACCTGTCACCTGTTCTTATACCAACTACCTGTTCTTACACCAACTACCTGTCACCTGTTTACACAATAATTACCTGTCACCTGTTCTTATACCAACTACCTGTCACCTGTTCTTACACCAACTACCTGTCACCTGTTCTTGACTTACACCAACTACCCATCATCTGTTTACACAATAATTACGTGTCACCTCTTCTTATACCAACTACCTGTCACCTGTTTACATAATTACCTGTCACCTGTTCTTATACCAACTACCTGTTCTTACACCAACTACCTGTCACCTGTTTACACAATAATTACCTGTCACCTGTTCTTATACCAACTACCTGTCACCTGTTCTTATACCAACTACCTGTCACCTGTTCTTACACCAACTACCTGTCACCTGTTCTTGACTTACACCAACTACCCATCACCTGTTTACACAAAAATTACCTGTCACCTGTTCTTATACCAACTACCTGTCACCTGTTTACACAATAATTACCTGTCACCTGTTCTTATACCAACTACCTGTCACCTCTTCTTACACCAACTACCTGTCACCTGTTCTTGACTTACACCAACTACCCATCATCTGTTTACACAATAATTACCTGTCACCTGTTCTTATACCAACTACCTGTCACCTGTTCTTGACTTACACCAACTACCCATCATCTGTTTACACAATAATTACCTGTCACCTGTTCTTATACCAACTACCTGTCACCTGTTTACACAATAATTACCTGTCACCTGTTCTTACACCAACTACCTGTCACCTGTTTACACAATAATTACCTGTCACCTGTTCTTACACCAACTACCTGTCACCTGTTTACACAATGATTACCTGTCACCTGTTCTTACACCAACTACCTGTCACCTGTTTACACAATAATTACCTGTCACCTGTTCTTACACCAACTACCTGTCACCTGTTTACACAATAATTACCTGTCACCTGTTCTTATACCAACTACCCGTCACCTGTTCTTGACTTACACCAACTACCCATCACCTGTTTACACAATAATTACCTGTCACCTGTTCTTATACCAACTACCTGTCACCTGTTTACACAATAATTACCTGTCACCTGTTCTTATACCAACTACCTGTCACCTGTTCTTACACCAACTACCTGTCACCTGTTCTTGACTTACACCAACTACCCATCACCTGTTTACACAATAATTACCTGTCACCTGTTCTTATACCAACTACCTGTCACCTGTTTACACAATAATTACCTGTCACCTGTTCTTATACCAACTACCTGTCACCTGTTTACACAATAATTACCTGTCACCTGTTCTTACACCAACTACCTGTCACCTGTTTACACAATAATTACCTGTCACCTGTTCTTACACCAACTACCTGTCACCTGTTCTTGACTTACACCAACTACCCATCATCTGTTTACACAATAATTACGTGTCACCTCTTCTTATACCAACTACCTGTCACCTGTTTACATAATTACCTGTCACCTGTTCTTATACCAACTACCTGTTCTTACACCAACTACCTGTCACCTGTTTACACAATAATTACCTGTCACCTGTTCTTATACCAACTACCTGTCACCTGTTCTTATACCAACTACCCGTCACCTGTTCTTGACTTACACCAACTACCCGTCACCTGTTCTTGACTTACACCAACTACCTGTCACCTGTTTACACAATAATTACCTGTCACCTGTTCTTATACCAACTACCTGTCACCTGTTTACATAATTACCTGTCACCTGTTCTTATACCTACTACCTGTCACCTGGTCTTACACCAACTACCAGACACCTGTTTACACAATAATTACCTGTCACCTGTTCTTATACCAACTACCTGTCACCTGTTTACATAATTACCTGTCACCTGTTCTTATACCAACTACCTGTAACCTGTTCTTATACCAACTACCTGTAACTTGTTCTTACACCAACTACCCGTCACCTGTTCTTGACTTACACCAACTACCCATCATCTGTTTACACAATAATTACCTGTCACCTGTTCTTATACCAACTACCTGTCACCTGTTCTTGACTTACACCAACTACCCATCACCTGTTTACACAATAATTACCTGTCACCTGTTCTTATACCAACTACCTGTCACCTGTTTACACAATAATTACCTGTCACCTGTTCTTATACCAACTACCTGTCCTTACACCAACTACCTGTCACCTGTTTACACAATAATTACCTGTCACCTGTTCTTACACCAAGTACCTGTCACCTGTTTACACAATAATTACCTGTCACCTGTTCTTATACCAACTACCTGTCACCTGTTCTTATACCAACTACCCGTCACCTGTTCTTGACTTACACCAACTACCCATCACCTGTTTACACAATAATTACCTGTCACCTGTTCTTATACCAACTACCTGTCACCTGTTTACATAATTACCTGTCACCTGTTCTTATACCAACTACCTGTATCCTGTTCTTACACCAACTACCTGTCACCTGTTTACACAATAATTACCTGTCACCTGTTCTTATACCAACTACCTGTCACCTGTTTACACAATAATTACCTGTCACCTGTTCTTATACCTACTACCTGTCACCTGGTCTTACACCAACTACCAGTCACCTGTTTACACAATAATTACCTGTCACCTGTTCTTATACCAACTACCTGTCACCTGGTCTTACACCAACTACCAGTCACCTGTTTACACAATAATTACCTGTCACCTGTTCTTATACCAACTACCTGTCACCTGTTTACATAATTACCTGTCACCTGTTCTTATACCAACTACCTGTCACCTGTTTACACAATAATTACCTGTCACCTGTTCTTATACCAACTACCTGTCACCTGTTTACACAATAATTACCTGTCACCTGTTCTTACACCAACTACCTGTCACCTGTTTACACAATAATTACCTGTCACCTGTTCTTACACCAACTACCTGTCACCTGTTCTTGACTTACACCAACTACCCATCATCTGTTTACACAATAATTACGTGTCACCTCTTCTTATACCAACTACCTGTCACCTGTTTACATAATTACCTGTCACCTGTTCTTATACCAACTACCTGTTCTTACACCAACTACCTGTCACCTGTTTACACAATAATTACCTGTCACCTGTTCTTATACCAACTACCTGTCACCTGTTCTTATACCAACTACCCGTCACCTGTTCTTGACTTACACCAACTACCCGTCACCTGTTCTTGACTTACACCAACTACCCATCACCTGTTTACACAATAATTACCTGTCACCTGTTCTTATACCAACTACCTGTCACCTGTTTACACAATAATTACCTGTCACCTGTTCTTATACCTACTACCTGTCACCTGGTCTTACACCAACTACCAGTCACCTGTTTACACAATAATTACCTGTCACCTGTTCTTATACCAACTACCTGTCACCTGGTCTTACACCAACTACCAGTCACCTGTTTACACAATAATTACCTGTCACCTGTTCTTATACCAACTACCTGTCACCTGTTTACATAATTACCTGTCACCTGTTCTTATACCAACTACCTGTCACCTGTTTACACAATAATTACCTGTCACCTGTTCTTATACCAACTACCTGTCACCTGTTTACACAATAATTACCTGTCACCTGTTCTTACACCAACTACCTGTCACCTGTTTACACAATAATTACCTGTCACCTGTTCTTACACCAACTACCTGTCACCTGTTCTTGACTTACACCAACTACCCATCATCTGTTTACACAATAATTACGTGTCACCTCTTCTTATACCAACTACCTGTCACCTGTTTACATAATTACCTGTCACCTGTTCTTATACCAACTACCTGTTCTTACACCAACTACCTGTCACCTGTTTACACAATAATTACCTGTCACCTGTTCTTATACCAACTACCTGTCACCTGTTCTTATACCAACTACCCGTCACCTGTTCTTGACTTACACCAACTACCCGTCACCTGTTCTTGACTTACACCAACTACCCATCACCTGTTTACACAATAATTACCTGTCACCTGTTCTTATACCAACTACCTGTCACCTGTTTACATAATTACCTGTCACCTGTTCTTATATCTACTACCTGTCACCTGGTCTTACACCAACTACCAGACACCTGTTTACACAATAATTACCTGTCACCTGTTCTTATACCAACTACCTGTCACCTGTTTACATAATTACCTGTCACCTGTTCTTATACCAACTACCTGTAACCTGTTCTTATACCAACTACCTGTAACTTGTTCTTACACCAACTACCCGTCACCTGTTCTTGACTTACACCAACTACCCATCATCTGTTTACACAATAATTACCTGTCACCTGTTCTTATACCAACTACCTGTCACCTGTTCTTGACTTACACCAACTACCCATCACCTGTTTACACAATAATTACCTGTCACCTGTTCTTATACCAACTACCTGTCACCTGTTTACACAATAATTACCTGTCACCTGTTCTTATACCAACTACCTGTCCTTACACCAACTACCTGTCACCTGTTTACACAATAATTACCTGTCACCTGTTCTTACACCAAGTACCTGTCACCTGTTTACACAATAATTACCTGTCACCTGTTCTTATACCAACTACCTGTCACCTGTTCTTATACCAACTACCCGTCACCTGTTCTTGACTTACACCAACTACCCATCACCTGTTTACACAATAATTACCTGTCACCTGTTCTTATACCAACTACCTGTCACCTGTTTACATAATTACCTGTCACCTGTTCTTATACCAACTACCTGTATCCTGTTCTTACACCAACTACCTGTCACCTGTTTACACAATAATTACCTGTCACCTGTTCTTATACCAACTACCTGTCACCTGTTTACACAATAATTACCTGTCACCTGTTCTTATACCTACTACCTGTCACCTGGTCTTACACCAACTACCAGTCACCTGTTTACACAATAATTACCTGTCACCTGTTCTTATACCAACTACCTGTCACCTGGTCTTACACCAACTACCAGTCACCTGTTTACACAATAATTACCTGTCACCTGTTCTTATACCAACTACCTGTCACCTGTTTACATAATTACCTGTCACCTGTTCTTATACCAACTACCTGTAACCTGTTCTTATACCAACTACCTGTAACTTGTTCTTACACCAACTACCTGTAACCTGTTTACATAATTACCTGTCACCTGGTCTTATACCAACTACCTGTATCCTGTTCTTACACCAACTACCTGTCACCTGTTAACACAATAATTACCTGTCACCTGTTCTTACAGCAACTACCTATCACCTTTCCTCACTCTGTATCACCTGTACTATTCTGCCTGTCACCTAATATCAGATAGATGCCACCTGTACTACAACATGCATCTCTTCACCTGTACATCTGGGGGTCTTTTTTTTTCATTTTCCAGCGACAGCTGCAGCCGCTGGATCTTCTCCTCCAGCTGATGAGTCTCCTCATCCTTGCGCCATTTCATGGTGTCCATGTGACCTTTAGTGTACACCAGCTGTTCCACCTTCTCTTGCAGAGACGTCTCCAGATGAAGCACCTTAGTACGCAGGTCCTCATTTTCCTGTGATGATACAGCAGATGGAGAAATATTGTACACCTATTATATATACTGTATATAGAATGATATACAGAGCAGGAGTGTGAGAAGGAATATGTATACCCCTGTAACACCTGGCTATTAGCATTAACAAGAAACAGGCAGACAACCCATCGCAGCAGGACCTGGACAGTATGGAGCCTGCTGTAGCCAATTATGTTTTGTAGGTGTTTGCGACAGAAAGAACCAGAGAGGAAATGAGGAGGCAGGAGAAGAGACTGGAGATGGTCAGAGAGAGAATGAGGAGGCAGGAGAAGAGACTGGAGAGTGCCAGAGAGGGAATGAGGAGGCAGCAGAGATGAAGGGAGACTGGAGAGGGTCAGAGAGGAAATGAGGTGACAGCAGAGATGAGGAGAACCTGGAGAGGGCCAGAGAGGGAATGAGGTGGCAGAGATGAGAAGACACTGGAGAGGGCCAGAGAGGAAATGAGGTGACAGAAGAGATGAGGAGAGACTGGAGATGGCCAGAGAGGGAATGAGGTGGCAGCAGAGATGAGGAGAGACTGGAGAGGGCCAGAGAGGGAATGAGGTGGCAGCAGAGATGAGGAGAGACTGGAGATGGTCAGAGAGTAGATGAGGAAATAAGCAGAGATGAGAAGAGACTGGAGAGGGTCAGAGAGGAGATGAGGAGAGACTGGAGATGGTCAGAGAGGGAATGAGGAAATAAGCAGAGATGAGGAGAGACTGGAGATGAATAGAGAGGAGATGAGGTGGCAGCAGAGATGAGGAGAGACTGGAGAAGGCTAGAGAGGAGATGAGGTGGCAGCAGAGATGAGGAGAGACTGGAGAAGGCCAGAGAGGAAATGAGGAAATAAGCAGAGATGAGGAGAGACTGGAGATGAATAGAGAGGAGATGAGGTGGCAGCAGAGATGAGGAGAGACTGGAGAAGGCTAGAGAGGAGATGAGGTGGCAGCAGAGATGAGGAGAGACTGGAGAAGGCCAGAGAGGAGATGATGAAATAAGCAGAGATGAGGAGAGACTGGAGATGGTCAGAGAGGAAATGAGGAAATAAGCAGAGATGAGGAGAGACTGGAGATGAATAGAGAGGAGATGAGGTGGCAGCAGAGATGAGGAGAGACTGGAGAAGGCCAGAGAGGAAATGAGGAAATAAGCAGAGATGAGGAGAGACTGGAGATGAATAGAGAGGAGATGAGGTGGCAGCAGAGATGAGGAGAGACTGGAGAAGGCCAGAGAGGAAATGAGGAAATAAGCAGAGATGAGGAGAGACTGGAGATGAATAGAGAGGAGATGAGGTGGCAGCAGAGATGAGGAGAGACTGGAGAAGGCCAGAGAGGAAATGAGGAAATAAGCAGAGATGAGGAGAGACTGGAGATGAATAGAGAGATGAGGTGGCAGCAGAGATGAGGAGAGACTGGAGAAGGCCAGAGAGGAAATGAGGAAATAAGCAGAGATGAGGAGAGACTGGAGATGGTCAGAGAGGAGATGAGGAAATAAGCAGAGAAGAGGAGAGACTGGAGATGGTCAGAGAGGAAATGAGGAAATAAGCAGAGATGAGGAGAGACTGGAGATGGCTAGAGAGGAGATGAGGTGGCAGCAGAGATGAGGAGAGACTGGAGATGGTCAGAGAGGAAATGAGGAGAGACATGATAGAGAAGCAGATTACAGTAATCTAGACCGGAGATGATCAGGGCATGAATGTGAGTTTTAGAAGCTCTCAGGGTGAGAAAGGGACAGATTCTGGAAAAATAAAGGTGCCCACTTACTGTATATAATTTCCGTTCATGGCGTGTCTCCATCATGTGTGTTATACAGTACATGTATCATGGGAACTTGTGAGAAGTGCTTTGTATACTCGGTACCTTGACAAGCTGAGCAGACGGCTGAGTGTTCACTGCAGCCAATTTCTCCAGTAACCCCTGAGTGACGCTCAGACTCTGCTTCAGGGCCTCATTCTCCACACTCAGATTCTGGATATGTTTCTCTGAATCTGTCACACCCTGTGGGAGACATTATAGGACACGGGTCACACCCCTGCAGGAGACATAGGACACGGGTCACACCCCTGCAGGAGACATAGAACACGGGTCACACCCCTGCAGGAGACATAGGACACGGGTCACACCCCTGCAGGAGACAGTATAGGACACGGGTCACACCCCTGCAGGAGACAGTATAGGACACGAGTCACACCCTGCAGGAGACATTATAGGACACGGGTCACACCCTGCAGGAGACATTATAGGACATGGGTCACACCCCTGCAGGAGACATTATAGGACACGGGTCACACCCCTGCAGGAGACATAGGACACAGGTCACACCCTGCAGGAGACATTATAGGACACGGGTCACACCCCTGCAGGAGACATAGGACACAGGTCACACCCCTGCAGGAGACATAGGACACAGGTCACACCCCTGCAGGAGACATTATAGGACACGGGTCACACCCCTGCAGGAGACATTAGACACAGGTCACACCCCTGCAGGAGACATTATAGGACACGGGTCACACCCCTGCGGGAGACATTATAGGACACGGGTCATACCCCTGCAGGAGACATAGGACACGGGTCACACCCCTGCAGGAGACATAGGACACGGGTCACACCCCTGCAGGAGACATTATAGGACACGGGTCACACCCCTGCAGGAGACATTATAGGACACAGGTCACACCCCTGCAGGAGACATTATAGGACACGGGTCACACCCCTGCAGGAGACATAGGACACGGGTCACACCCCTGCAGGAGACATTATAGGACACAGGTCACACCCCTGCAGGAGACATAGGACACGGGTCACACCCTGCAGGAGACATAGGACACGGGTTCCACCCTGCAGGAGACATAGGACACGGGTCACACCCCTGCAGGAGACATTATAGGACATGGGTCACACCCTGCGGGAGACATTATAGGACACGGGTCACACCCTGCGGGAGACATTATAGGACACGGGTCACACCCCTGCAGGAGACATTATAGGACACGGGTCACACCCCTGCAGGAGACATAGGACACGGGTCACACCCCTGCAGGAGACATAGGACACGGGTAACACCCTGCAGGAGACATTATAGGACACGGGTCACACCCCTGCGGGAGACATTATAGGACACGGGTCACACCCCTGCGGGAGACATTATAGGACACGGGTCACACCCCTGCGGGAGACATTATAGGACACGGGTCACACCCCTGCTGGAGACATAGGATACGGGTCACACCCCTGCAGGAGACATTATAGGACACGGGTCACACCCCTGCAGGAGATATTATAGGACATGGGTCACACCCTGCAGGAGACATTATAGGACACAGGTCACACCCCTGCAGGAGACATAGGACACGGGTCACACCCCTGCAGGAGACATAGGACACGGGTCACACCCCTGCAGGAGACATTATAGGACACGGGTCACACCCCTGCAGGAGACATAGGACACAGGTCACACCCCTGCAGGAGACATTATAGGACACGGGTCACACCCTGCAGGAGACATTATAGGACACGGGTCACACCCCTGCGGGAGACATTATAGGACACGGGTCACACCCCTGCGGGAGACATTATAGGACACGGGTCACACCCCTGCGGGAGACATTATAGGACACGGGTCACACCCCTGCGGGAGACATTATAGGACACGGGTCACACCCCTGCAGGAGACATTATAGGACACGGGTCACACCCCTGCAGGAGACATTATAGGACACGGGTCACACCCCTGCAGGAGACATTATAGGACACGGGTCACACCCCTGCAGGAGACATTATAGGACACGGGTCACACCCCTGCAGGAGACATAGGACACGGGTCACACCACTGTGGGAGACAGTATAGGACACGGGTCACACCCTGCAGGAGATATTATGGGACACGGGTCACACCCCTGTGTTAGATATTTTAGGATACGGGTCACACCCTGCTGGTGACACTATAGAGCGAATCTGTATGTACAAATTGGGACGCATATGACAAACAAACAATACTCTACTGCTGCCAACTCACAATCAGCTCTGGGACTCGTGTTCATTTGGACAGATTCTATGTCTATTTGTGAAGCGCATTTTGCTAGACTTGCCGAACAGAATGGAAATGAGTCTAGCACGCGCTCCTCCGGTGCTCTGCGATAAGTCTAGCACGCGCTCCTCCGGTGCTCTGCGATAAGTCTAGCACGCGCTCCTCTGGTGCTCTGCGATAAGTCTAGCACGCGCTCCCCTTGCGCTCTGCGATAAGTCTAGCACGCGCTCCTCCTGTGCTCCTGGAGACAACTGTATCATAGGAGCAATCTGTACAGAGATCATACCCATTACAGGGTGATCAGTATCTAATAAAGACAGAGGGCCTGATGCTGTAAGGATCGTAATTGCAAAGCTGCACGCAGGCTATAGCTATATGATTTATACATGCAGGCTATAGATATATGATGTATACACGCAGGCTATAGATATATGATGTATACATGCAGGCTATAGCTATATGATGTATACATGCAGGCTATAGATATATGATGTATGCACGCAGGCTATAGATATATGATGTATACATGCAGGCTATAGCTATATGATGTATACACGCAGGCTATAGCTATATGATGTATACACGCAGGCTATAGCTATATGATGTATACATGCAGGCTATAGATATATGACGTATGCACGCAGGCTATAGATATATGACGAATGCACGCAGGCTATAGATATATGACGTATGCACGCAGACTATAGATATATGATGTATGCACGCAGGCTATAGCTACAGGATGTATACACGCAGGCTATAGCTACAGGATGTATGCACGCAGGCTATAGCTATAGGATGTATACACGCAGGCTATAGATATATGATAATACTTCATTTATTTTAAAACTTGCAACATAAAATACATAAATAGCATAAATATACATACACACACACATATATATATATATATATATTTATTATAATAAACATAATCACAACAAAAACTTAGTTACACATAATATTACCACATATTATGCCCCTTCCAAACAAATATCACCTAACTTTAATCATATATCATCTAACCCCTACAAAGAATAACTAAGCAAGGATTTATAACACACATCACCTGTTCTAAATCATACAACTAACTTTTTATAAAAGCTGTCACAAAAAAGATCACAGGGTTTACCATATCTAAACCCCCGTCTTTCCTCAGTTTGTAGGTAATACTTCTCTTAACTATGTTGGTCCTATGCCCCCACAACAGCAGAAAGAATAAGGAGTTCAATCTAGCCCACATAAATTGAGGCAGAAAGCACACGTAACTGACATACAAGAAAATAGGGACCAGGTAAGTTTTGCACAGGTCAACCTTTTCCCTAAAAGACAACTTCCATCTTTTCCAACACTCTACTTTCTTGGTAGCATCTTCCAGCCTTTTAACCCAGTTTAGAGAGGCACAATCACCATGATCAAATTTGATGCCTAGGATCTTAATCTGATCTCTGACCTGGGGGAAGCTGTCCGGAAGGGAAAATTCATCACCTTCCTCCCCCATCCAAAAAACTTTGCACTTTTCCCGATTTACTCTGGAACACGAGGCCTCAGAATACTCACAGATAAGATGCTAAATATCACTGGCCTCTGCCTGAGAAGTCAGAACCACTGTGACATCATCTGCATAGGCTACTACCCTCAAGGGACATTCCGGACTCAGCTGCACCCCTCCTACAGTTCCACTCTCTACCCTTCTGATAAAGGGATCGATCGCAAAAACATATAAAAGGGGGCTCAGGGGACAACCCTGACTAACTCCAGAGCATATCTCAAAGGTAGGACCCACCCAACCGTTCACAAATGGGAAGCTTTTAGCCAGTCGATATAGAGTCTTTTAACCACCCGCCCTGGAAGACCATACCATTCCAGTAAAGCCCAAAGGTACTTGTGGTTTACCCGGTCAAAAGCCTTAAACTGATCTAATGCCAGTAGGTAGTTTCCCCACTTCTCAGCCCTGCACCGCTCAATGGCCTCCCGGACACCAAGGACAGCACTAAATGTGCACCGACCCTTCACAGTACAGTGCTGAGAAGATGAAGCAAAAGCTCAGAAAATTCTGAAAGCCTATTGAAAAGTACTGTCGCCAAAATCTTTCTGTCTGTATTAAGAAGGGCTGTGGGGCGCCAGTTCTCAGTACGAGACGGGTCTTTCCCTTTGGATAGCAAAATAAGTGCAGATAACCTCATGGAAGGAGGGAGAATTCCCTCATCCAGGCTCTCATTAAATACTTCCACAAGGCGGGGAATTAGGAGGTCTGAAAAGGTCTTAAAGAAATCACCAGGACCAGATGGTCTGACATCTGAGTTTTATGAGTTCAGACCCACAATAGCTTTCCTAATTTCCTCTGCAGTTATATCACAGACCAAAGAGTCAAGAGATGTACCCTGAGGATTCAGACCAGGAGTCCCTCTCAGAAATGTCACCATCCTCTCTCTAATAAGTGGCTGCTCATACAACAGATCGGAATAATAGGACACCACTACATCCAGAATGCCTTCTTTATCCTTACAAAGAGCACCCTGTTCGCCAACCAATCCTCTGACATGTTTGGCATCAACTGACACTTTACAGCTCTGGTAAGGATCTGGTGAGTGGTATGAACCATAATTCCTCTCCAAAACCAAAGACGCCAATTGAATATATTGAAACACTCTCATGAGCTTTCACTCGGGAGATTTACCCACAATCTCCCTCCTCAGAAATCAGGAAATCCAACTTCTTTCTCAGTCTATTGTAGACATTTCGCTTTATTAAGTTTCTCTTAGCTATGAGACAAACTTACAGACTCTCTTTTTTATTACCTCCCACCACTCTGACCTACTCCAACCAGCCTCCAGAAGTGTCTCCTGAGATTGAAAGAAGACCTTGAAAGACTGCCTAACTCTCTTCTTCCAGAAGTTCAAACGCCAAAGGCCCCGCCCTTTCTGAGGGGTTTCTGAGGTATTCAAAGTTACTGAAAGAAAACCGTGGTTGGAGAACTCCATCAGCCTCACCCCTAGGGATGAAGTTTCAGAGGTCTCCTTAACAAAAAAAAAACCTCTCTATCCTAGACCTATGGCTACCACTAAAGAAAGTGAACCCCGTGAGGTCCGGGGAGTGACGAATATGCACATCCACCAGACCGGCCTGTCTAACCATACTAACTAAAAAATTGGAGTCATAGCCCAGAGGTCTCCTTGAGCCTCCTCTGTCTTTTGGCCTAATTATGGTATTAAAATCACCACCAAAGATAACCTGCTGGGCCGTAAAAAGATAAGGTTTTATCTCCATGAAGAGACATTTCCTCTCCCATTGTGACTGAGGACCATAAATATTGATTAACCTAAGATCCTGTCCCTTCATGTTGACATCCAAAATCATACATCTGCCTGCTTGTAATTAAATAACCTTGTGCACAGTTACCATATCAGTAAAAGTACGGCTCAGCCACAAGGGACCAGTAAGAAGGACCTCTTCTCCACTCCTGCTTCACCCTCTGGAGGAAATCCAATTTACTAATCCGGGTCTCTTGCAAAAATAAAAAATCAACATCAACCGTGTTGAAAAATCAAAAGCCAACTTACGAGCACATTAGGAAATAACGGAAGCCACATTAATCGTAGCGCATCGTATACGATGGGGATGATCCATGTTTTTAAGATATAAAAAAAACAAGACCTTGCTTATTTTTTGATTGTACCAAAAACCACAAATCCAAAACACAGCAAATACTTAATCCTACAAACAGGCCCCCTGTGGGCGAGCCATCACCACAACAGCCCCCTCCATCCCTCCCTGGGATGGAACATCCACCACAAAGGGTTTAGGATCTGGGGGCTTAGTTGTACACTTACTAATTTGATATTCAGCTCAAACCACCTCCTCACCCCTTATCTCACTGGGACCTACTACTGAATCCTGAGAAGAACCTCTACACCCCTCCTCCAACGCCTCCATCTGGGTCTCCCCTACTACTTCTACTTCCTCCCCTTCACCCTCAAGAACCTCCTTACTATTATCCATCAGATCCGTCCCCACTGGGTCCAAAAATGAGCTTTTTGGATCCTCTACAATGAACCCCTCTACCTCTTGTACCATTTCTTTTCTCTTTTTCCCTTGATCACTATTTTGCACATCCCCTAATTTGCCCCCTCCTTTTTGCTTTCCTTCTACTTTTTTCCTGAAACTAGCACTAACTCATTTCCATCCCTAACCACCTCCCCTTCCTCATCTGAGGAAAAGACGTCAAATTTATTGGACAAGACTATTTGTCCCTCATTATTCTTCCTTTTGTTTTTCCCCATCACCACCTGAAAAGGTTCCTCTTCTGTATTCACATTACTCACCCCACCTCCTACATTATCTTGTTTTTCTTTTACTACCTCCTTAACGAGCTCTATTGGATTATCACCATTGCTTACTTCCGCCTCTTCCTGTCTGGTCTTCCTGAATTCTGTATTATGATTAGCCTTAGGACACCTGCTATACGGATGTCCTTCCTCGCCACAGAGGTTATATCTAACCACATTACAAGATCTCGATACATGCCCAATTTTCCCACAAAGAGCATTTAGTCACGTTATAATCTCCGCTAAGGTGCCTAAAATCTCCACACTTGAAACATGTCCTCGGCTGCCCAGGATAAAAGCACTGTACTCTATTACATCCTATATAGGCAGCCGAGGGAACATGCACAATGCCAGAGTCTGACAACCGTAATTTCACCATGACCTCCCAAGCCCCTCCCCATACCCCTAATGTATGACCAGACTTTACCAGATTTGATTGTATTTCGCAATATCTTGACAACCAAAAAGATATATCTTCGTGCAGTAGACATTCATTCCTCACCATTATGGTAATTTTTACTCTATCTTGACGAGTAACCAAACTTGCAACAAAATTCTTATAAAGGACTCCTGTATCTGTATACCTGCCACACCTCCCAGAAAGCTTGTAACCCCTGATATGATAAAAAACGTAAATCATAATATGGGGATTTTATTGGGTGTATACAGGCATACAGATCACTAGCAGTAATACCCATACCAAAAAACACCTTCAAAAACCCTTCAGTATTTGGGCCCTCCCCCTCCCCCACCCATTTAAACTGGGTGAGATTCCGCCTTTTCCCCACATTCCCAGTACCCACATTTACAACTGGTTGCACATTAACATTCTGCCTAGACACCATACCAGCATAAGATACCCCACCCGGTACCACTTTAGTTACTGCATTACCCCACTAGCTGATCTCAGTGTCCTGGATGCCATGTCCTGGATGCCATGTCCTGGATGCCATGTCCTGGATGCCATGTCCTTTGCAATGACTTCTGCTGCATTCTTCGCCCTTACCGGGACAGACATCTTATCACCATATATAGTCTCTATTATGGCCTTCTCAGCACTAGAGACCTTGTCCATGTTTAACACTGGCATACCTTGCGCCCTTTTCTCTGTACCCATCAACCTCCGACCTACATTGATAGCACCCTACACTTCGCAAGGACCGGCCCCTGACGTCTCCCCAGCTGCCTGTAAACCACAAACAACGGCCGACTTGTCTTTGGGCCCCCTCCATGTTACTCTCTGCAAGTACAGCCGCCTGTACCAACTCCATATCTGTGGCTTCTGCTTGCCCTTTAGAGTTGGCACCCGCCTGCTCTCCTATGCCACCTGCCTTTCCTGATTGCGGGACTGATTCACATGCGGCCTCTAGGACAATAGATGAAGCACCTATACCCTTCACCTTCCGAGCACCCCATTCATCGTCAGTCACCAAACAGCCGGCACCACGAACGCCCTTTCCACCGCACACCGTTTCCTGTTCTATTATCTGAGGCTCCGTCACCGACACCGCTGGTTCCCTTTGCTCCAATGATATCACAGATTCACCACCAGACACTGTATTCAATTCTCCCTTGTGCAATTGCACCTCCTCCTTTTCCGTATTCTTTACACAAACCAGGAGTAAGACTTTCACCACAGCCTCCTTTTTAATTTCACTCAGTAAAACCAATTTCTTTCTGGCATTTTCCAGTGTAACATACAAAGCTGCGATTTCATCTCTCACTCCCTGAATTTCCTTTCCTGTTCTTGTTGTTTATCTTTGCATTTATCCTTCTTATTTCCTTTTGCATTTCTTCAATGTTGTAAAATGCATAAATATTCTCACCTCCTTCTGAGGATTGCTCCCCACTCTCCTCTGTCTCCAGTAACAGGCTTCCCTCTGCCACATTACTGGTGGGGTCCAACATCTCCTCCTGAGTTACACTACTCCGGGATTCTCTCATCAGCAGTTTAGAGGGACCTGCCTTATCAGGGATCCCCTGGCCATGGGCCACTAGCGCTATGTCTGCAGAGGCATCCATCCTTTGATCTGCCAGGACCCCCATTGCCAATAGCGGAACCTTCAACCCAGCACCCACCGGGACCCTCATAGCCAAGCACGGATCCACCTGAGCAGGAAACGCTGTGACCAGAGACCCTTGCCCAGCATCCACCGGAATATACCTAATTGAGGATGAAGCCGCCGGGACCTCTCCGACCAGAGTATTCACCACCGGGAGCAGGGCCACTGGAGCAGGAGTCACCTGACTGGCGCCTTCCGGACCACCCACTTGCGTGTCCTCTGCTGCCGGGTCACATGCACCCGGAGACACCTCCGCCGGATCCCTCCTGGCAGATGCCGCTTCCTCCATGCTCTCTACGGGGGCTTCATAGTAAGACTCACCCTCCGAGTCACCCATAGCCTGCATCGTCAGTGCGGTAAGATCCTCCGCCAACAAATGTTGTTTTACTTCAGCCGCCATTGACCCTCCGGCTCCTTCCAGACCTCCGGGCTGTCCTGCAGTCGCATGAACCCGGGTTTTTACCTTCTTAGGTACCTTTGGCATTTTTCCTTATGCCTCCTCAGCCAAGTATAATCACCAGGCCACACAGAGGATAGAAAACCCCACTTACTCAGTAATAAACGGCAGTTATAAGCCATATAGGCCGCACCAGGGTCACAGCCACACTTCCCCCAGACAGAGGCAGCCTGCCTGGGGAAGCCTGCAGGGGAATGCCCCCTCTCACTCAACCATGTACGATCACCAGGAGCTGCTGCAACACACAACCTCTCCCTGATGTATACACGCAGGCTATAGCTATATGATGTATACACGCAGGCTATAGATATAGGATGTATACACGCAGGCTATAGATATAGGATGTACACACGCAGGCTATAGATATAGGATGTATGCGCACAGGCTATAGATATAGGATGTAGGCACGCAGGCTATAGCTATAGGATGTATGCACGCAGGCTATAGCTATAGGATGTATGCAAGCAGGCTATAGATATAGGATGTATGCACGCAGGCTATAGCTATAGGATGTATGCACGCAGGCTATAGATATAGGATGTATGCGCGCAGGCTATAGATATAGGATGTAGGCACACAGGCTATAGATATAGGATGTATGCACGCAGGCTATAGCTATAGGATGTATGCACGCAGGCTATAGATATAGGATGTATGCACACAGGCTATAGATATAGGATGTATGCATGCAGGCTATAGCTATAGGATGTATGCACGCAGGCTATAGCTATAGGATGTATGCACGCAGGCTATAGCTATAGGATGTATGCACGCAGGCTATAGCTATAGGATGTATGCACGCAGGCTATAGATATAGGATGTATGCACGCAGGCTATAGCTATAGGATGTATGCACGCAGGCTATAGCTATAGGATGTATGCACGCAGGCTATAGCTATAGGATGTATACACGCAGGCTATAGATATGATGTATGCACGCAGGCTATAGATATGATGTATGCACGCAGGCTATAGATATGATGTATGCACGCAGGCTATAGATATGATGTATGCACGCAGGCTATAGATATAGGATGTATACACGCAGGCTATAAATATAGGATCTATACAGGCAGGCTGTAGATATAGGATCTATACAGGCAGGCTGTAGATATAGGATGTATGCACGCAGGCTGTAGATATAGGATGTATACACGCAGGCTATAGATATAGGATGTATACACGCAGGCTATTAGATATAGGATGTATACACGCAGGCTATAGATATATGATGTATGCATGCAGGCTATAGATAGGATATATACACGCAGGCTATAGCTATATGATGTATACAAGCAGGCAGCTTTGCAATTGCGACCCTTGCAGATATGGTAATGCAGCATCGCGCCTCCTGTGCATTACTTATCCTAGCAGTGTTGTAACATCGTGCAGCATTGGATAATCTGAGTAACATCGGCCAGCTGCGGTGAACCATGGAGTCCAACAGCCGGCCACCGCAATTTAGAGGAAGAATCCAGGAAATCTCATGCAGCAGACGGAGATCCTGGCTTCTTCCCTCCCCCGCAGGGATCTGCGTTCAGCGGTGCCCCAGTGTGAAACGCTGAATCAGGCCCAAAGTCTTTATAGTGAAAGTGAAATCTGAACCAGACACACGTACTAAAGTTTATTATTTAAGATTATCTTTTCAATTGCAGCAATATTACTATAATATTACCATAAATGGGAGGGAGGGACTATCAGCCAATCAGAAGCAGGGAAAGGTCATCATGAGGCGTCAAGTCCCCAAGTGATCCGCCTGTAAAAGCTACATATGTGCTTGTGCGCATTTACGTGGCCATGTCCTCACGCTACCCGCCCCTGGAATCAGCATTTTACGTGGCCACGCCCTCACGGTACCCACCCCGGGAATCAGCATTTTACGTGGCCACGCCCTCACGGTACCCGCCCCTGGAATCAGCATTTTACGTGGTCACGCCCTCACGGTACCCGCCCCTGGAATCAGCATTTTACGTGGTCACGCCCTCACGGTACCCGCCCCTGGAATCAGCATTTTACGTGGTCACGCCCTCACGGTACCCGCCCCTGGAATCAGCATTTTACGTGGCCACGCCCTCACGGTACCCGCCCCTGGAATCAGCATTTTACGTGGCCACGCCCTCACGGTACCCGCCCCTGGAATCAGCATTTTACGTGGTCACGCCCTCACGGTACCCGCCCCTGGAATCAGCATTTTACGTGGCCACGCCCTCACGGTACCCGCCCCTGGAATCAGCATTTTACGTGGCCACGCCCTCACGGTACCCGCCCCTGGAATCAGCATTTTACGTGGCCACGCCCTCACGATACCCGCCCCTGGAATCAGCATTTTACGTGGCCACGCCCTCAGGGTACCAGCCCCTGGAATCAGCATTTTACGTGGCCACGCCCTCACGGTACCCGCCCCTGGAATCAGCGGTCCCTGGTGAGGGGTAACTGGAATACTCACCATTTCCTCTCTGAGCTGGGACAGCTCCTCCTCCCGCTCCTCAATCTTCCCCCTTAATTCCTCTATCTGATGACATGTAAGAGAGAGACAGTCAGTAACATGTCCTCCCTTAGGATGGCTGCCCCGCCCACAGCGCAGTCCTGGCCTCCATATTCATACCTGTTGCTGAAGAGTGTTAGACAGCCGTTCCCGCTCCTTCTCCTTCTCCTCCATCTCCTGCTTCAGTCCCCCAATCTCTTCCTGCAACTGAGCCCTCTCCCCCTGCAAGACTCCGATCGATTCCACCAGCTTGTGAACCCCAACATGGGGCAGAGGAGAGGTGGGGTACAGGGGGCACAGGACGCCTGTGGTAACACAATCCTCAGAATGGTTCATCAATATATAGACACACGCACCAAAATCCTCCTACATCGCATTACGCTGCGCCGCCCTCTGCATGGCACTATGCTGCGCCCTCCTGCATGGCACTATGCTGTGCCCTCCCCTGCATCACACTACACTATGCTGCACCCTCCGGCATGGCACTGCGCTACGCCCTCCTGCTGCGCCCTCCTGCATGGCACTACACTGCTATGCTGCGACCTCCGGCATGGCACTATGTTGCGCCCTCCGGCATGGCACTACGCTGCGCCCTCCGGCAACTTATCTCTATTTGGGAGAAATTTATCAAACCTAATAAAGAGGATAAATGTTGGTATTTCCTGTATCAACCAATCACAGTGTAGATATCACTAGTACATTGTATAAAATGATAGCTAGAAGCGGATTGGATGCTATAGGACACACCCCCACTGGTGATTTTATACATCTTCTCCTTATCACACTGTCTCCATCTTACCTTATAGACTGTTAGCTCTGTTGCCAAGTCCAGTTACCAGTGCTTGTTTTGTACAAATCTCAGCACAATTTACCCACCCATTTGCCCCTGTGTATAGCCATCCAAATAAATTGTAAGCTCTTCAGGACAGGGGTCTCTTTACTGTTGCTGTTCCTCCTATTCTGCTCTGTATGCTGTAATATGCTGCATATACATAAATCTACTTATATCACATTATACCATAAATCATTACAGTCTAATACAGAGAAGATATCCTGACACCCTGCTCTCAGCTGCTAATTACTATGAGACCGCAAGAGTCCATTATCCAACCATTCATAAAGCACTCTCCTCTCCCAGGGACTGATCTGTCACCTCTCTGCAGTCTCTCTCCTCTGCCAGGGACTGATCTGTCACCTCTCTGCAGTCTCTCTCCTCTGCCAGGGACTGATCTGTCACCTCTCTGCAGTCTCTCTCCTCTGCCAGGGACTGATCTGTCATCTCTCTGCAGTCTCTCTCCTCTCCCAGGGACTGATCTGTCACCTCTCTGCAGTCTCTCTCCTCTGCCAGGGACTGATCTGTCACCTCTCTGCAGTCTCTCTCCTCTGCCAGGGACTGATCTGTCACCTCTCTGCAGTCTCTCTCCTCTGCCAGGGACTGATCTGTCACCTCTCTGCAGTCTCTTCCCTCTGCCAGGGACTGATCTGTCACCTCTCTGCAGTCTCTCCTCTGCCAGGGACTGATCTGTCACCTCTCTGCAGTCTCTCTCCTCTGCCAGGGACTGATCTGTCATCTCTCTGCAGTCTCCTCTCCCAGGGACTGATCTGTCACCTCTCTGCAGTCTCTCTCCTCTGCCAGGGACTGATCTGTCACCTCTCTGCAGTCTCTCTCCTCTGCCAGGGACTGATCTGTCACCTCTCTGCAGTCTCTTCCCTCTGCCAGGGACTGATCTGTCACCTCTCTGCAGTCTCTCCTCTGCCAGGGACTGATCTGTCACCTCTCTGCAGTCTCTCTCCTCTGCCAGAGACTGATCTGTCACCTCTCTGCAGTCTCTCTCCTCTGCCAGGGACTGATCTGTCACCTCTCTGCAGTCTCTTCCCTCTGCCAGGGACTGATCTGTCACCTCTCTGCAGTCTCTCTCCTCTGCCAGGGACTGATCTGTCACCTCTCTGCAGTCTCTCTCCTCTGCCAGGGACTGATCTGTCACCTCTCTGCAGTCTCTCTCCTCTGCCAGGGACTGATCTGTCACCTCTCTGCAGTCTCTCTCCACTGCCAGGGACTGATCTGTAATCTCTCTGCAGTCTCTCCTCTGTCAGGGACTGATCTGTCACCTCTCTGCAGTCTCTCTCCTCTGCCAGGGACTGATCTGTCACCTCTCTGCAGTCTCCCCTCTGCCAGGGACTGATCTGTCATCTCTCTGCCAGGGACTGATCGGTCACTCACCTCTCTGCAGTCTCTCCTCTGTCACTCACCTCTCTGCAGTCTCTCCTCTGTCACTCACCTCTCTGCAGTCTCTCCTCTGTCACTCACCTCTCTGCAGTCTCTCCTCTGTCACTCACCTCTCTGCAGTCTCTCCTCTGTCACTCACCTCTCTGCAGTCTCTCCTCTGTCACTCACCTCTCTGCAGTCTCCCCTCTGCCAGGGACTGATCTGTCACCTCTCTGCAGTCTCTCTCCTCTGCCAGGGACTGTCACCTCTCTGCAGTCTCACCTCTGCCAGGGACTGATCTGTCACCTCTCTGCAGTCTCTCTCCTCTGCCAGGGACTGATCTGTCACCTCTCTGCAGTCTCTCCTCTGCCAGGGACTGATCTGTCACCTCTCTGCAGTCTCTCTCCTCTGCCAGGGACTGATCTGTCACCTCTCTGCAGTCTCTCTCCTCTGCCAGGGACTGATCTGTCACCTCTCTGCAGTCTCTCTCCTCTGCCAGGGACTGATCTGTCATCTCTCTGCAGTCTCCTCTCCCAGGGACTGATCTGTCACCTCTCTGCAGTCTCTCTCCTCTGCCAGGTACTGATCTGTCACCTCTCTGCAGTCTCCCCTCTGCCAGGGACTGTCACCTCTCTGCAGTCTCTCCTCTGCCAGGGACTGATCTGTCACCTCTCTGCAGTCTCTCCTCTGCCAGGGACTGATCTGTCACCTCTCTGCAGTCTCTCTCCTCTGCCAGGGACTGATCTGTCACCTCTCTGCAGTCTCTCTCCTCTGCCAGGGACTGATCTGTCACCTCTCTGCAGTCTCTCCTCTCCCAGGGACTGATCTGTCACCTCTCTGCCAGGGACTGATCTGTCACCTCTCTGCAGTCTCTCTCCTCTGTCACTCACCTCTCTGCAGTCTCTCCTCTGCCAGGCACTGATCTGTCACCTCTCTGCAGTCTCTCCTCTCCCAGGGACTGATCTGTCACCTCTCTGCAGTCTCTCTCCTCTCCCAGGGACTGATCTGTCACCTCTCTGCAGTCTCTCTCCTCTGCCAGGGACTGATCTGTCACCTCTCTGCAGTCTCTCCTCTGCCAGGGACTGATCTGTCACCTCTCTGCAGTCTCTCCTCTGCCAGGGACTGATCTGTCACCTCTCTGCAGTCTCTCCTCTCCCAGGGACTGATCTGTCACCTCTCTGCAGTCTCTCTCCTCTCCCAGGGACTGATCTGTCACCTCTCTGCAGTCTCTCTCCTCTGCCAGGGACTGATCTGTCACCTCTCTGCAGTCTCTCCTCTCCCAGGGACTGATCTGTCACCTCTCTGCAGTCTCTCTCCTCTGCCAGGGACTGATCTGTCACCTCTCTGCAGTCTCTCCTCTGCCAGGGACTGATCTGTCACCTCTCTGCAGTCTCTCCTCTGCCAGGGACTGATCTGTCACCTCTCTGCAGTCTCTCCTCTCCCAGGGACTGATCTGTCACCTCTCTGCAGTCTCTCTCCTCTCCCAGGGACTGATCTGTCACCTCTCTGCAGTCTCTCTCCTCTGCCAGGGACTGATCTGTCACCTCTCTGCAGTCTCTCCTCTCCCAGGGACTGATCTGTCACCTCTCTGCAGTCTCTCTCCTCTCCCAGGGACTGATCTGTCACCTCTCTGCAGTCTCTCTCCTCTGCCAGGGACTGATCTGCCACCTCTCTGCAGTCTCTCCTCTCCCAGGGACTGATCTGTCACCTCTCTGCAGTCTCTCTCCTCTGCCAGGGACTGATCTGTCACCTCTCTGCAGTCTCTCTCCTCTGCCAGGGACTGATCTGTCACCTCTCTGCAGTCTCTCCTCTCCCAGGGACTGATCTGTCACCTCTCTGCAGTCTCTCTCCTCTGCCAGGGACTGATCTGTCACCTCTCTGCAGTCTCTCTCCTCTGCCAGGGACTGATCTGTCACCTCTCTGCAGTCTCTCTCCTCTGCCAGGGACTGATCTGTCACCTCTCTGCAGTCTCTCCTCTCCCAGGGACTGATCTGTCACCTCTCTGCAGTCTCTCTCCTCTGCCAGGGACTGATCTGTCACCTCTCTGCAGTCTCTCCTCTCCCAGGGACTGATCTGTCACCTCTCTGCAGTCTCTCTCCTCTGCCAGGGACTGATCTGTCACCTCTCTGCAGTCTCTCCTCTGTCACTCACCTCTCTGCAGTCTCTCCTTTGTCACTCACCTCTCTGCAGTCTCTCCTCTGTCACTCACCTCTCTGCAGTCTCTCCTCTGTCACTCACCTCTCTGCAGTCTCTCCTCTGTCACTCACCTCTCTGCAGTCTCTCCCCTCTGTCACTCACCTCTCTGCAGTCTCTCCTCTGTCACTCACCTCTCTGCAGTCTCTCCCCTCTGTCACTCACCTCTCTGCAGTCTCTCCTCTGTCACTCACCTCTCTGCAGTCTCTCCAGAACACTCTGCTGGTCACTGATGACACTTTCCAGACTCTCTATGAGACTGTGCTTGTCTCGCATGCGCTGCTTGTAGGCGTCACGTAGGCTCCTCATCTGCTTCTTGCGCCTTCGCTCCTCCCTGTGGAGCTGCGCCCGGTATTCCTGCGCCTTTTTCTGCAGCCGCTGCATCTGGGAATAATGCTCCAGGAATGTGATAAGATGGGAGATGACGGTGAGGATCGGGGATCCCGGCTGCAGGGGGAGAAGGAACACACAGTACTATGGGTGTAACGTAGTCATTCCCTCATCCCTCTGCCCGGAGATCATGTGTAGCCATCAGCAGCAGCAGGAAGGGGCAGGAAGGCAGATACACCAGCTATGGGGAGGCAATTAGTGCTTTCAGTCCCTTTATATGTGGCTGCTGCTCTGCATATTGGGACCTAGTGACTACAGGTTTCCATGTAATGACATTACACTGCACAATGCATTGGCACAAGAGGCTGGCACCGCAGGGGTGTAGAGTTTGTATTACTCAGCACCTTCTGTTACTGGACAGAGTTTGGGGCAGGAAAAAGTCCTCTCACACCGCCCTTCTGCCACGCCGCACCGCCACAACACTCTGCCACGCCGCACCGCCACAACACTCTGCCACGCCGCACCGCCACAACACTGCCACGCCACAACACTCTGCCACACCACAACACTCTGCCGCACCGCCACAACACTCTGTCACGCTGCACCGCCACAACACTCGCTGCGCAATCAAGCTCCGAAAAAATTATATTTTCGTTGCTTGATGAATTCTGTCCCCATACTAGTGTATGGGGACAGTGGGCCATTCCAGGAAAGGAAGGTAAGCAGGAGATATCTGTGATACTAGTGTATAGGGACAGCGGTCATTCCGGGAGAGGAAGGTAAGCAGGAGATATCTGTGATACTAGTGTATGGGGACAGCGGCCATTCCGGGAGAGAAAGGTAAGTAGGAGATATCTGTGATACTAGTGTATGGGGACAGCAGCCATTCCGGGAGAGGAAGGTAAGCAGGAGATATCTGTGACACTAGTGTATGGGGACAGCGGCCATTCCGGGAGAGAAAGGTAAGCAGGAGATATCTGTGATACTAGTGTATGGGACAGCGGCCATTCCGGGAGAGAAAGGTAAGTAGGAGATATCTGTGATACTAGTGTATAGGGACAGCGGCCATTCCGGGAGAGGAAGGTAAGCAGGATATATCTGTGATACTAGTGTATGAGGACAGAGGACATTCCGGGAGAGAAAGGTAAGTAGGATATATCTGTGATACTAGTGTATGGGGACCGCGGCCATTCCGGGAGAGGAAGGTAAGCAGGAGATATCTGTGATACTAGTGTATGAGGACAGCGGCCATTCCGGGAGAGAAAGGTAAGTAGGATATATCTGTGATACTAGTGTATGGGGACAGCGGCCATTCCGGGAGAGGAAGGTAAGCAGGAGATATCTGTGATACTAGTGTATGGGGACAGCGGGCCATTCCGGGAGAGGAAGGTAAGCAGGAGATATCTGTGATACTAGTGTATGGGGACAGCGGGCTATTCCGGGAGAGGAAGGTAAGCAGGAGATATGTGTGATATTAGTGTATGAGGACATTGGACCATTCCGGGAGAGGAAGGTAAGCAGGAGATATCTGTGATACTAGTGTATGGAGACAGCGGCCATTCCGGGAGAGGAAGGTAAGCAGGGGATATCTGTGATACTAATGTATGGGGACAGCGGACATTCTGGGAGAGGAAGGTAAGCAGGAGATATCTGTGATACTAGTGTATGGGGACAGCGGGCCATTCCGGGAGATAAAGGTAAGCAGGAGATATCTGTGATACTAGTGTATGGGGACAGCGGCCATTCTGGGTGAGGAAGGTAAGCAGGAGATATATGTGATACTAGTGTATGGGGACAGCGGCCATTCTGGGAGAGGAAGGTAAGCAGGAGATATATGTGATACTAGTGTATGGGGACAGCGGCCATTCTGGGAGAGGAAGGTAAGCAGGAGATATCTGTGATACTAGTGTATGGGGACAGCGGGCCATTCCGGGAGAGGAAGGTAAGCAGGAGATATCTGTGATACTAGTATATGGGGACAGCGGCCATTCCGGGAGAGGAAGGTAAGCAGGAGATATCTGTGATACTAGTGTATGGGGACAGCGGCCATTCCGGGAGAGGAAGGTAAGCAGGAGATATCTGTGATACTAGTGTATGGGGACAGCGGGCCATTCCGGGAGAGGAAGGTAAGCAGGAGATATCTGTGATACTAGTGTATGGGGACAGCAGGCCATTCCGGGAGAGGAAGGTAAGCAGGAGATATCTGTGATACTAGTGTATGAGGATAGTGGCCATTCCGGGAGAGGAAGGTAAGCAGGAGATATCTGTGATACTAGTGTATGGGGACAGCGGGCCATTCCGGGAGAGGAAGGTAAGCAGGAGATATCTGTGATACTAGTGTATGGGGACAGCAGGCCATTCCGGGAGAGGAAGGTAAGCAGGAGATATCTGTGATACTAGTGTATGAGGATAGTGGCCATTCCGGGAGAGGAAGGTAAGCAGGAGATATCTGTGATACTAGTGTATGGGGACAGAGGCCCATTACTGTGACATAATGTTTAAGGGGTCATTACTGTGGCATAATGTTTAAGGGGTTATTACTGTGGCATAATGTGTTAGGGGCATTACTGTGGCATAATGTGTAAGGGGCATTACTGTGGCATAATGTGTAAGGGGCATTTCTGTGACAATGTGTAAGGGGCATTACGGTGACATAATGTGTAAGGGGCATTACGGTGACATAATGTGTAAGGGGCATTACGGTGACATAATGTGTAAGGGGCATTACGGTGACATAATGTGTAAGGGGCATTACGGTGACATAATGTGTAAGGGGCATTACGGTGACATAATGTGTAAGGGGCATTACGGTGACATAATGTGTAAGGGGCATTACGGTGACATAATGTGTATGGGGCATTACGGTGACATAATGTGTAAGGGGCATTACGGTGACATAATGTGTAAGGGGCATTACTGTGACATAATGTGTAAGGGGCATTACTGTGACATAATGTGTAAGGGGCATTACGGTGACATAATGTGTAAGGAGGATTACTGTGACATAATGTGTAAGGGGCATTACTGTGGCCTAATGTGTAAGAGGCATTACTGTGGCCTAATGTGTAGGGGGCATTACTGTGGCCTAATGTGTAGGGGGCATTACTGTGGCCTAATGTGTAGGGGGCATTACTGTGGCCTAATGTGTAGGGGGTATTACTGTGACATAATGTGTAAGGGGCATTACTGTGACAATGTGTAAGGGGCCTTACGGTGGCATAATGTATAAGGGGTTATATATCATTTTAAGTAGTGAAAATAGCGGGGGTGGGGCTTAGCACCGGGGGGGGTAGCAGTGGCGGCTGGTCGGCGCATGCGCGGGCACTTTGTCACGGTATTTTTTGCGAAAATACCGTGACTAGTGTGCGGAGGGGATTCGCAGGGACAGAGCTTTATCGCAAGCTCTGTCCCTGCAATGCGAATTCAGTCGATAATATCACGCTACAATCTGCACTCAATATGTGGATTGTAGTAAATAGAGTTCTATATCTCATGTAAAAGTCTAACAGGTGCATTAGTTTTTCTGGTGCTAAGTCCAGACTGAGCTAATGTGTGACCACAGTGATGTCCATTTCTCACGCTGTTATACATATGCATAGGACTGTTTGCTAGTATGATATTAGCTTGTAGATATTAACCTGCTGCTACCAATTTGGTAAGGGTGTAGTATGAGTTAGTGCAATCACCATTACGGGGATTACCAATAGGAAAGAATAGAGGTATTGGACAATACTGAATGTGACTTGAACAGTGAAATATCGGTTCTAATCTTGGCTTTGTTTGGGATTTTGATTCTGGTATCTCCAAAGCAGTCCAGTATCAGTAGTAGCCATAACTTTATACTAAGAGTTGGATAAATACATTTTAGGATATAATGTATTATTACTAATTATATCCATGGGAAGATCCAGAACTGTGGGAGATTTCCAGCTGAATAAAATTAACATTATTTTATTTACTGTGTCAATTGTTGTGTTGGGATTGGGAACCCCCTGCCTCTCTGCTGTGACGTGGGAGGGAAGAAGCAGCAGGAACCACTGGAATGGTGCGAAGACCAATACTAAAAATTTCGAATCACCTTAGGGGTGTTACAAATGCCGGATCACCACAATGCTCTGCCGTGCCGGATCACCACAATGCTCTGCCGTGCCGGATCACCGCAATCCTACAATAACACTGAAAGAGACAGTACAGATGGGGCTGATGAAGGAGACATGAGGCATGGAATAGAGAGAGCCCTGAGTCTGAGAGCTTACATTCTAGAGGGAGAGATAATGCTGGGAAATAAGGAGTAACAGGGGCATAGAGTGGGCAAAGGCGTGTAGTTGAGGGAACATGCAGAGGGTGCAGTGTGGGGTGGGGGTAAGATGAGAGGCTGGGATAGGTGGGTGTAGGATAGGCAAGAGTAGCATAAAAGGGTGTAGAAAGGGTGTGAGTATGACAGGTGTATGTATTATAGGTGGGGGTAAGATAAGTGGATGTAGAATAGATGGGGGTAGGATAAACCTGTGGACTGAAGAACATGTAGCCACCCTGCAATTGTACTCCGTCGATGCTGCAAGGCAAACTGCCCAAGAAGTGCCTACAGTCACCACACCACAGCCAGTGCAGGTGGCAAATAGTCAAACGGAATACGCAGGCCGAGGCATGCTTCATAGCCGTCCAGACCCACTTGTTAAAGCCGTAGTGCACAAAACGGGAATCGGACTTACGGATACCTCTAGTGCGGTGTACATAGATCCGGAGGGCCTTCACGACATCCAAAGAGGCCTCCTCCGGTGAAGAATCAAATGAATGAAAAGCCAGAGCCACAATCTCTTGGTTGTTGTGGAACCGAGAAACCACCTTTGTAAGGTAGACTAACCATGTCTGAAGAATGGCCCAGTCCAAGTGACAGACCAGAAATGGAAAGCGACACAACTCCAGTCTGACACTCTCCAGGTCGATGAATGTCCACCGACTCTAAAGGCTCGAAAGGGGATGACTGAAGAGCACTAAAGACAAATCCCACGGAGCCACTGGAGGAGTGTTGATGTCAGGCAACAACGCAATCCGTCTCTGAAAGAGTACGAAGAGGGCTGAAACCTGAACCTTCAGGGATGAAAGGAGTAGACCCAAAAACAGACCTGCTTGCAGGAAGGAGAGAACCCAGGAGAGAAGAAAGGACCTAGGGTTAAGGCCCCTGGCCAAACACCAAGAGAAGTACATCCTCCAAACTCATGATAAATCTTAGCTGAAGCGGGTTTCTGGGCACTGAGCATGATGCGAATGACCAACGTGTAAAAGCCCATGCCCCATATAAGATGAAAGGCCCACCAAACTGGTAAGGCATCCACCAGTAGAGCTCCTGGATCCCTAGTGGGAGAACAGTACCTCGGCAGCTTGTGATTGTGTCACGATGCCATCAAGTTGATGTCTGGTAGGCCCCAGCAATGAACCAAAAGCTGAAAGACATCGAATGATGTCCGCTTCCCAATTTTGGATCCCTGGAATGAAGTCTGCCGACAGAGCCGGAAGATGATGCTCTGCCCAGCTGAGAATGTGACTCACCTCCTTCATTGCACGTCAACTGCAAGTGCCTCCCTGATGGCTGATGTAGGCAATGGCAGTTGTGTTGTTAGACTGAATCTGGACCGGACGATGCTGGAGGATCAGTTGTGCTAGACACAGAGGGTCTGATTCAGAGCCGGACGCTATTTGCGCTCGCTTGTTCAGAAAAAGGGGCTGGATATTTAAATTGACCGTTCGCTCTTTGCGGTCTGTTGACGCCTCCATGTCTGAACGAGCGAACAAAACATGGTCGTAATTTTGAAAAAACGCCCCCTGGCCGCTCGCATCATACGTCATCTCGGCTATTTATGTGATTAATCGAGTACATCGAACGGCGTATGAACTGCTCGCTATTCTTGTGGTTGGTTTTTCCTACCGCAATCATGCGAGCAGTTCTGGCTAAAAGACACCCCACTGACGTGGTCGATGACGCTGCTTTGTTAATTATGCACACCCTTAAAACGCCCGTTTTGACCTTTAGGCACGCCTGTGTTCGGAATTCCACTCCCCGTTGTCAAGCACCTTCCCCTGTTACCACCCACATACGCCTCCTCCTGTCACTCAAATTAGCAGGCATTCGCTATTTAGCGAGCACATGATTTTCGGCCGCACTGACTGGTTCGCGCATGAGTATTACAAACCGTACGCATGCGCAGATGTGCGAACATCGCTCGGAACAAACGAGCGGCCTCTTACGAGCGGCTCTGAATGAAGCCCAGAGCACGAAAGACCATTCAGAGCTCCAGAATGTTGATTGGAAGATGGCTCTCCTAAACCATCCACTGACCCTGAAAGGACTGCTGGCAAGTTACTGCCCCAAACCACGCAGACTGGCATCGGTGGTGAGCAGAACCCAATTCTGAATCCAAAAGGGGTGGCCCTTGTCCAAGTGGGACACATAGAGTCACCACAAGACTGAGAGCAGACCTCCTGCTTAGAGGATGAGGGTATGTGTCATGATCTGGAGATAGGATCTGTTCCATCGGATCAGCTGGGAGTTAAAACTGGGCATACACCACCATGTCAAAGATGGAGACAAGTGAGCCCAGGACTTGGATGCAGGAGTGAATGGACACTTGGCAGTGATGCAACAACCTGCGCATTTTGTTCCGAAGGTAGTGAAGCTTGTCCGCCGGAAGAAAGACTCTCTGACCAATGGAGTCCAGTAAGGCCCCCAAGTGAAGCATCTGCTGAGATGGAGTTAAATAAGACTTTATCCAATTGATGATCCACCTGAGAGATTGGAGAAGATCTATCACCAGATGAAGACATCCAGAGTCTGTGCCAGGATAAGAAGATTGTCCGGGTAAAGGAAAATCCTGACACCTCTGCACCGTAAATGAGCTGCCATAACCGCCGTGACTTTCGTAAAGACAAGAGGAGCCTTCGAAAGACCAAATCGCAAATCCTGAAATTGGTAATGGTCCCCCCAAACTGCAAACCGGTGGAAGCAGTGATGACTTAGCCAGATAGGAACATGTAAGTAGGCATCGTGAATGTCCAGAGAGGCTATGAACTCCCCCAGTGCCAGTGCTAGAATGATAGAATGCAGAGATTCCATGTGGAACCTGGTTGAGAGACTTTAGGCTGAGTATTGGCCGAAATTACCCTTTTGGCTTCTGCACAAGAAGCGGTTGGCATTGAAACCCATGCCTCTCAGATCCTGGGGTACTGGAATAATTACCTTGGAGACCAGAAGAGAGTGAATGGACTACAGGGGATAAATTGAGAGTTTTTAGAAGTGGAGATGTTGCCTATAGCAACCGATCAGATTCTAGATATTATCTTCTAGAACAGAGATGGGGAACCTCAGGTCCCTGGGGCCGTATATGGCTTGCGGAATCATTTGGTCTGGTCCTCTGAGCTTTTATCTGCTAGACACATCTGGCTAGCAGGGTGACTAGAATGGTACCCTGCAGCCAGAATCTATGCAGCTGTGTCACCTGAAGCGTCCTTAGGATGCTTCAGACGGTCACACCGCTGCCCTTACAGCTCCCCGGAACATCCTCAGGATGCACCGGGCATTGCTGTAATCACCGGCGATTGTGGCCCCGTCCCTGTGTGATGTCACATGGAGGGGCGTGGTCTGCACCAGACCAGCAAATAATGTTATATAGATCACAATGGCCCTTTGCAGAAAAAAGGTTCCCCACCCCTCTTCTAGAAGGTGCTAGTTAAATGTTAAGTAGAATCTGATTAGTTGCTATGGGCAACATCTTCACTTCTAAATACTCTCACTTTAGTATACAGTATCTTCCTCAGCAGTGCTTTTGCTTTTCCTGGATCTGCTGGAAGGCCTGTTGAAAAGAACTGGGCCGGAGGACACTTTTGAAAGGTAAGAGTGTAGCCCTGAGAAACCACCCCCCATACCCAGGCATCCAAATTCGTCCCCAGCCAGGTCTCGGAGAAAAGCAGAAGCCAACCACCCATGCTGGGGTCCCCCAGATGTAGATCCGCACCAGGCCTGTTGGCAGGCTTGGTGGTGGGATGTCTGGCAGCCCAGGGTTGTTGGCTTTGGGGCTTGGAGCCCCTGTAGGAAGAACCCTGGAACCTGGAGGAAGACTGGCCCTTGGTATTCCTTGCGGACAAAAGGAGTGAAAATTAGATGCTCGTAATCTAGATGAAGCGGACTCCCCATGATGATATTGTTATTACCTGTGGTCTTGTTATATTTTATTGATTCATGATGTTTATTTTCCATTGTAAGACGTCTTTACATATGTTTAGCTTATAGATTTTTTTTTGTATTATGTTCTATCCTATTTCTTCCCCCCTCTCTTCTTTTCTGTACCCCTTCTATAAAATAATCTCTTTCATTAAAAATAATTGATGTTAAAAAAAAAAAAAGAAGAAGAAATTAGATGCTCATGATCTAGGGGCCACCGCAGAGGGTAGAAACGCCGTCTTGGACGCTGCCACCATGGCAATAATCCAATAATAATTTGTCCAATTCCCCAGAATAACGTAGAGTCGGTGCATCAGGAACTAAGCCAGAGGGCTCTCCTAGCTGACACTTTTGAGGTTAGGATACTAGTGTTTAAGGGCATCTGTAGTTGAAACACGGACCGGGGGCCAAGGGCAGTGGGTGATAGGAAACGGGAAGGCAATATATAAGTCCTCTTCATAAGTCTCTCCCAGGTGTTGGTGAGACCTACTCCAAGGCGCAGAGTCTAGTCTACTTGATGGTCTTCACCAATGACCCCTCCAATCGGGATGTTGGTTTCACTGCACAAGTTGAACAGGTCACGGCCCCTGGAATAAGTTCCTGGAGAAAGATAAATATGGTGGTGAGGGGGGGGAGGGGGGACTATATAAGCACTGACACTGAGGGAAGAATAGTTATAATAGATCCCGAAACCAATGAGTGGAGAAAGGTACTTTGGAAATTGATATACTAGTAGTGAGGATAACCGGCACTGGATGTGAGACGCTGAGTAACGATGGTACGCTGTTCCTGATAGGACATATTAAATGTACTTTAACACCGAGCAGATGGTAAGCTGTACGTGATGTGAGACGCTGAGTAGAGGTAATAACCAGCACTGGATGTGAGACGCTGAGTAGTTGTAATAACCAGCACTGGATGTGAGATGCTGAGTAGAGGTAATAACCAGCACTGGATGTGAGATACTGAGTAGAGGTAATAACCAGCACTGGATGTGAGACGCTGAGTTGAGGTAATAACCAGCACTGGATGTGAGATACTGAGTAGAGGTAATAACCAGCACTGGATGTGAGACGCTGAGTAGAGGTAATAACCAGCACTGGATGTGAGATGCTGAGTAGATGTAATAACCAGCACTGGATGTGAGACGCTGAGTAGAGGTAATAACCAGCACTGGATGTGAGATACTGAGTAGCTGTAATAACCAGCACTGGATGTGAGATACTGAGTAGAGGTAATAACCAGCACTGGATGTGAGATACTGAGTAGAGGTAATAACCAGCACTGGATGTGAGACGCTGAGTAGAGGTAATAACCAGCACTGGATGTGTGAGATGCGGTATCGGTGAATAGCAGCACTTGCATACACGAGAGATTACACAGGAGAGGTACACTTCGGAGCCTGGGACGCAGACACAGTTGAGACCACTATAGGAGTGAAGTAGTACAGGCATTTTCCTGCTGCAGGAAGTTCCCTAATATACCCCTTGTTAGCTGGTCATTGGCCAGAGACAGCAGCTGATCAACCGCAGAACTGCCATAGAATACTGATCAGATGACGCAAACCAACATGGCAGCACCCAGGACCGCAACGCGGCAACCAGGACGCATGCTAGAAGGCTCTAGCAGACCCTGGGCTGAATACTCAGCCATCACTGTCTGTAAGGTTGACGTCCAGACTCTTTAGGAGCTTGAAGACGCCATCACAGATGTGAGTAACGGCCGATCCCAGGCTGCATCCTAACAACTAGTGTCATGGGCCTCCTCGTCCAGATAGGAGGCAGCCTCCTTAATATGCACCACTAGGGACAATGACTGGTTCCTGGGAGTACCAGAGGAGAGACTCTCATCCAGAGCATCCGTCCAACTACTGATGGCCTAAGCCACCCAAGTGGAAGCCATAGCCGGACGTGCGATGCATGGGAATAAATAGCCTTAAGGATCCGACAGATAGAAAGTTGGAAATGTAACTTAAGGGCAATATGCGCGTCAACCAGGGGAGGAGACTCCCACCATTTGTGATGCTGCTCGGCAGGGAGCAGATAAAAAGGCGCAATGCGATTGGAGACCTGAAAGCGTCTATTAGGAATGGTTCTCAAGGTGTTCTGACTTCGGGAATTCTACCTTAATCAGATTTTACCTTCTGGAAATGAGAGCCTTGGATCTATGGGCCAATTTGTCGTTCCACGATTTGCAGGACTAGTTTAACCGCCTTAATCAAGGCCGCTACATCTACCCGAGACAAGGATTTTTCCTAGACAGAGGAGGTCTCCACATCTGGAGTAACGGACCGACCTCAAGGTCTAAAGGAAACCTCCGAGTCCGAAGCATAAGCAGACTGGGGGGGGGCGCTTCCCTGTCTGGATGGTCCGTGTTTGGAAGCACGGTCCTTATCCAGCATTTGCTGGAGGGAGGCGGATACCTGCGCCAAACTCTGAACTGACTGGGAGAAAGAATTCACCATGGTGAACGGTTCCAAAGTGTGGGGGGCTGCAGATTAGACTGCAAGAACCTGGCAGGGTGGGCCCCTGTAGGAGGAAGCGAAGTGGCGTGGGTTGTCATATGGTCACTCAGCTGTAACATCACCTGTAAAAGGGAGGAAGCCCAAAACGGCTCCTGGTTGGAGGCTGTGGATGGGACCTCTCATAGTGCATCTGTGCAGCATCGATACAGGGATGGGATCGGTATGAAATACGGCCGGACCCATCCCCGCAGCCTAAACCTAAGTCTCCCGAGGGGGTTCCTAACCCTAACCCCTCCTTTCCCTAGCCTAAACCTAACCCTCCCAGGGGGTGCCTAACCCTAAGATCCCCCGGAAGCCCTAAAACCTAACCCTCCCCACCACGGCTGTACGCGCCCGGATTACCTTCATTCGGTATGCCGGGCGTTGGGCTCCCGGCGTAGGTCTAATGACAGGCGTTGGGATTTCGATGCCTGACATTAGTACCTTGCCGGGACTTGACAGTCGGCAAGCCGGCGGTCGGCATTTCGACCGTCTACTTTTTGACTGCATCCCCCAGGGACCGTCCTGGGCTGGATCCAGCAGGGAGAGACCAACAGATCAAGATCTACATGTGCGTAAAACAGGAGCTCCCACCACATTGACCACCCCCTTAGGTGCTTTGCCTGTGGAAGACATGGTAAAATCCAAGGCAATCCCCAGACACGAGGCTGTAGTAACAGATGTGTGCAATAAGGGGAAGGTGCAATGAACGTAAGGGGGAGACCTGGCCCCCTATGTCAGAGACACGCCAGCAGTCTCCAGCACCGATGGGTGAATTCAATGTGGCTCCCTGGTAAGCAAGAAGCAGCCTTACCTGCTCCCCTGTAGAGGTCCTGGCTGGGGTCACTGAACCGGTCACCAGCGCCGGAGGTTGGTGGAGCGGCAGCGCCCTATAGGACGCTCAGTGCTGCTCCCTCAAAATAATACTGCATTGGCGCACAGCGGTACAGGGGCACTGTGCAGGTGGCGGGTATGGTTACAGTATCAGTGTTGGGGGATGATATCCTGCATTGGCAGTCAGAGGTACAGGGGCACTGTGCAGGTGGCGGGTACGGTTACAGTATCAGTGTTGGGGAATGATACCCTGCATTGGCAGTCAGAGGTACAAGGGCACTGTGCAGGTGGCGGGTACGGTTACAGTATCAGTGTTGGGGAATGATACCCTGCATTGGCAGTCAGAGGTACAGGGGCACTGTGCAGGTGGTGGGTATGGGAATGATATCCTGCATTGGCAGTCAGAGGTACAGGGGCACTGTGCAGGTGGCGGGTACGGTTACAGTATCAGTGTTGGGGAATGATACCCTGCATTGGCAGTCAGAGGTACAGGGGCACTGTGCAGGTGGTGGGTATGGGAATGATACCCTGCATTGGCAGTCAGAGGTACAGGGGCACTGTGCAGGTGGCGGGTATGGTTACAGTATCAGTGTTGGGGGATGATATCCTGCATTGGCAGTCAGAGGTACAGGGGCACTGTGCAGGTGGCGGGTACGGTTACAGTATCAGTGTTGGGGAATGATACCCTGCATTGGCAGTCAGAGGTACAAGGGCACTGTGCAGGTGGCGGGTACGGTTACAGTATCAGTGTTGGGGAATGATACCCTGCATTGGCAGTCAGAGGTACAGGGGCACTGTGCAGGTGGTGGGTATGGGAATGATATCCTGCATTGGCAGTCAGAGGTACAGGGGCACTGTGCAGGTGGCGGGTACGGTTACAGTATCAGTGTTGGGGAATGATACCCTGCATTGGCAGTCAGAGGTACAGGGGCACTGTGCAGGTGGTGGGTATGGGAATGATACCCTGCATTGGCAGTCAGAGGTACAGGGGCACTGTGCAGGTGGCGGGTACGGTTACAGTATCAGTGTTGGGGGATGATACCCTGCATTGGCAGTCAGAGGTACAGGGGCACTGTGCAGGTGGTGGGTATGGATATTTTGGACTGTGCGCCTAATTCATGTTCGGACGCTGATGACGGATCACTCGCAGTTTTCAGATTATTGCGATCAGCAATATCACCGTCAGATCCCCCAAGTCGCAGCCATTTGGGGGTGGGAGTGGGGGTGTGTCTGAGCAGTGTTCCAGAGGGCATTGGTGGACACAGAATTCCGGTGTACGGTCGCTGCGCTCGGATCGCCATTGTGGTCAGGAAGAGTTTGCTTCCTATAGACGCCTCCTGTATTAGTAAAATATTTGCTGGATCATATCGCACGGCCGCGTCCTGGCGCTCGTACAATAGCGTCTGACATAAATCAGGCCCAGTGATTGCTGCCTCGCCCAGAGCTGGAGTCAGTGTTGTAGAGGAAGACGGCAGCATCAGGCCGCCCAGTACCACCCACTGCCGCCCAGTACCACTATCTCACATCTGTAATAGCTGTCAGTCCTGTGTATACATCGGTAACATCGGCCCCTCACGCACATTTACAGCAGCCCTGACATGAATCAGACACTGCTAACCTCGTCACACGCAGGGAGTACACAGGCTGCGGACGCAATCACTCATTAATGCAACAGAGATCATACGGACAGACACCTCCGCACCTCTCTGACCCCCCCGTCACCGCTCAATGTCTATGACTCCGTCTGCGATGGCGCTGCGTGGTCCCAGAGATCGCAGTGATGTCTTCACGCACGCACACTGCGATGCATATACAGCAACAATCGTCCATATGCTTACACTTTAGCAACAGCGATCCATGATGAATCCAGCCTAGAGTCTACAGATGGTGCAGAGCGATGGGAAGGGAGAGTAGAGACTGCAGATGGTGCAGAGCGATGGGAAGGGAGAGTAGAGGCTACAGATGGTGCAGAGCGATGGGAAGGGAGAGTAGAGGCTGCAGAGCGATGGGAAGGGAGAGTAGAGGCTACAGATGGTGCAGAGCGATGGGAAGGGAGAGTAGAGGCTGCAGAGCGATGGGAAAGGAGAGTAGAGTCTGCAGAGCGATGGGAAGGGAGAGTAGAGGCTACAGATGGTGCAGAGCGATGGGAAGGGAGAGTAGAGGCTGCAGAGCGATGGGAAGGGAGAGTAGATGCTGCAGAGTGATGGAAAGGGAGAGTAGAGGCTGCAGAGCAATGAGAAGGAAGAGTAGAGGCTGCAGAGTGATGGGAAGGGAGAGTAGAGGCTACAGATGGTGCAGAGCGATGGGAAGGGAGAGTAGAGGCTGCGGAGCAATGAGAAGGAAGAGTAGAGGCTGCAGAGTGATGGGAAGGGAGAGTAGAGGCTACAGATGGTGCAGAGCGATGGGAAGGGAGAGTAGAGGCTGCAGAGCAATGAGAAGGAAGAGTAGAGGCTGCAGAGTGATGGGAAGGGAGAGTAGAGGCTACAGATGGTGCAGAGCGATGGGAAGGGAGAGTAGAGGCTGCAGAGCGATGGGAAGGGAGAGTAGAGGCTACAGATGGTGCTGAGCGATGGGAAGGGAGAGTAGAGGCTGCAGAGCGATGGGAAGGGAGAGTAGAGGCTGCAGAGCGATGGGAAGGGAGAGTAGAGGATGCAGAGCGATGGGAAGGGAGAGTAGAGGGTGCAGAGCGATGGGAAGGGAGAGTAGAGGATGCAGAGCGATGGGAAGGGAGAGTAGAGGGTGCAGAGCGATGGGAAGGGAGAGTAGAGGCTGCAGAGCGATGGGAAGGGAGAGTAGAGGCTGCAGAGCAATGAGAAGGAAGAGTAGAGGCTGCAGAGTGATGGGAAGGGAGAGTAGAGGCTACAGATGGTGCAGAGCGATGGGAAGGGAGAGTAAAGGCTGCGGAGCAATGAGAAGGAAGAGTAGAGGCTGCAGAGTGATGGGAAGGGAGAGTAGAGGCTACAGATGGTGCAGAGCGATGGGAAGGGAGAGTAGAGGCTGCAGAGCAATGAGAAGGAAGAGTAGAGGCTGCAGAGCGATGGGAAGGGAGAGTAGAGGCTGCAGAGCGATGGGAAGGGTGAGTAGAGGCTGCAGAGCAATGAGAAGGAAGAGTAGAGGCTGCAGAGTGATGGGAAGGGAGAGTAGAGGCTACAGATGGTGCAGAGCGATGGGAAGGGAGAGTAGAGGCTGCAGAGCGATGGGAAGGGAGAGTAGAGGCTGCAGATGGTGCAGAGCGATTGGAAGGGAGAGTAGAGGCTACAGAGCGAGGGGAAGGGAGAGTAGAGGCTGCAGTTGGTGCAGAGCGATAGGAAGGGAGAATAGAGACTGCACAGCGATGGGAAAGGAGAGTAGAGGCTGCAGATGGTGCAGAGCGATGGGAAGGGAGAGTAGAGGCTGCAGATGGTGTAGAGCGATGGGAAGGGAGAGTAGAGGCTGCAGTTGGTGCAGAGCGATGGGAAGGGAGAGTAGAGGCTGCAGAGCAATGAGAAGGAAGAGTAGAGGCTGCAGAGCGATGGGAAGGGAGAGTAGAGGCTACAGATGGTGCAGAGCGATGGGAAGGGAGAGTAGAGGCTGCAGAGCGAGGGGAAGGGAGAGTAGAGGCTGCAGTTGGTGCAGAGCGATGGGAAGGGAGAGTAGAGACTGCACAGCGATGGGAAGGGAGAGTAGAGGCTGCAGATGGTGCAGAGCGATGGGAAGGGAGAGTAGAGGCTGCAGATGGTGTAGAGCGATGGGAAGGGAGAGTAGAGGCTGCAGATGGTGCAGAGCGATGGGAAGGGAGAGTAGAGGCTACAGATGGTGCAGAGCGATGGGAAGGGAGAGTAGAGGCTACTGATGGTGCGGAGCAATGGGAAGTGAGAGTTTCATCTACAGATGGTGCAGAGCGATGGGAAGGGAGAGAAGAGGCTGCAGATGGTGCAGAGCGATGGAAAGGGAGAGTAGAGGCTGCAGAGAGATGGGAAGGGAGAGTAGAGGCTGCAGATGGTGCAGAGCGATAGGAAGGGAGAGTAGAGGCTACAGATGGTGCAGAGCGATGGGAAGGGAGAGTAGAGGCTGCAGATGGTGCAGAGCGATGGGAAGGGAGAGTAGAGGCTACAGATGGTGCAGAGCGATGGGAAGGGAGAGTAGAGGCTGCAGATGGTGCATAGCAATGGGAAGGGAGAGTAGAGGCTACAGATGGTGCAGAGCGATGGGAAGGGAGAGTAGAGGCTGCAGAGCGATGGAAAGGGAGAGTAGAGGCTGAAGATGGTGCAGAGCGATGGGAAGGGAGAGTAGAGGCTGCAGAGTGATGGGAAGGGAGAGTAGAGGCTGCAGATGGTGCAGAGCGATTGGAAGGGAGAGTAGAGGCTACAGATGGTGCAGAGCGATGGGAAGGGAGAGTAGAGGCTGCAGAGCGATGGGAAGGGAGAGTAGAGGCTGCAGATGGTGCAGAGCGATGGGAAGGGAGAGTAGAGATTGCAGATGGTGCAGAGCGATTGGAAGGGAGGGTAGAGGCTGCAGAGCGATGGGAAGGGAGAGTAGAGGCTGCAGATGGTGCAGAGCGATGGGAAGGGAGAGTAGAGATTGCAGATGGTGCAGAGCGATTGGAAGGGAGAGTAGAGGCTACAGATGGTGCAGAGCGATGGGAAGGGAGAGTAGAGGCTTCAGATGGTGCAGAGCGATGGAAAGGGAGAGTAGAGGCTGCAGAGTGATGGGAAGTGAGAGAAGAGGCTACAGATGGTGCAGAGCGATGAGAAGGAAGAGTAGAGGCTGCAGAGCGATGGGAAGGGAGAGTAGAGGCTACAGATGGTGCAGAGCGATGGGAAGGGAGAGTAGAGGCTGCAGAGCGAGGGGAAGGGAGAGTAGAGGCTGCAGTTGGTGCAGAGCGATGGGAAGGGAGAGTAGAGACTGCACAGCGATGGGAAGGGAGAGTAGAGGCTGCAGATGGTGCAGAGCGATGGGAAGGGAGAGTAGAGGCTGCAGATGGTGTAGAGCGATGGGAAGGGAGAGTAGAGGCTGCAGATGGTGCAGAGCGATGGGAAGGGAGAGTAGAGGCTACAGATGGTGCAGAGCGATGGGAAGGGAGAGTAGAGGCTACTGATGGTGCGGAGCAATGGGAAGTGAGAGTTTCATCTACAGATGGTGCAGAGCGATGGGAAGGGGGAGAAGAGGCTGCAGATGGTGCAGAGCGATGGAAAGGGAGAGTAGAGGCTGCAGAGCGATGGGAAGGGAGAGTAGAGGCTGCAGATGGTGCAGAGCGATGGGAAGGGAGAGTAGAGGCTGCAGATGGTGCAGAGCGATGGGAAGGGAGAGTAGAGGCTGCAGATGGTGCAGAGCGATGGGAAGGGAGAGTAGAGGCTACAGATGGTGCAGAGCGATGGGAAGGGAGAGTAGAGGCTGCAGATGGTGCATAGCAATGGGAAGGGAGAGTAGAGGCTACAGATGGTGCAGAGCGATGGGAAGGGGAGAGTAGAGGCTGCAGAGCGATGGAAAGGGAGAGTAGAGGCTGAAGATGGTGCAGAGCGATGGGAAGGGAGAGTAGAGGCTGCAGAGTGATGGGAAGGGAGAGTAGAGGCTGCAGATGGTGCAGAGCGATTGGAAGGGAGAGTAGAGGCTACAGATGGTGCAGAGCGATGGGAAGGGAGAGTAGAGGCTGCAGAGCGATGGGAAGGGAGAGTAGAGGCTGCAGATGGTGCAGAGCGATGGGAAGGGAGAGTAGAGATTGCAGATGGTGCAGAGCGATTGGAAGGGAGGGTAGAGGCTGCAGAGCGATGGGAAGGGAGAGTAGAGGCTGCAGATGGTGCAGAGCGATGGGAAGGGAGAGTAGAGATTGCAGATGGTGCAGAGCGATTGGAAGGGAGAGTAGAGGCTACAGATGGTGCAGAGCGATGGGAAGGGAGAGTAGAGGCTTCAGATGGTGCAGAGCGATGGAAAGGGAGAGTAGAGGCTGCAGAGTGATGGGAAGTGAGAGAAGAGGCTACAGATGGTGCAGAGCGATGGGAAGGGAGAGTAGAGGCTGCAGAGCGATGGAAAGGGAGAGTAGAGGCTGAAGATGGTGCAGAGCGATGGGAAGGGAGAGTAGAGGCTGCAGAGTGATGGGAAGGGAGAGTAGAGGCTGCAGATGGTGCAGAGCGATTGGAAGGGAGAGTAGAGGCTACAGATGGTGCAGAGCGATGGGAAGGGAGAGTAGAGGCTGCAGATGGTGCAGAGCGATGGGAAGGGAGAGTAGAGGCTACAGATGGTGCAGAGCGATGGAAAGGGAGAGTAGAGGCTGAAGATGGTGCAGAGCGATGGGAAGGGAGAGTAGAGGCTGCAGAGTGATGGGAAGGGAGAGAGCGATGGAAAGGGAGAGTAGAGGCTGAAGATGGTGCAGAGCGATGGGAAGGGAGAGTAGAGGCTGCAGAGTGATGGGAAGGGAGAGTAGAGGCTGCAGATGGTGCATAGCAATGGGAAGGGAGAGAAGAGGCTACAGATGGTGCAGAGCGATGGGAAGGGAGAGTAGAGGCTGCAGAGCGATGGAAAGGGAGAGTAGAGGCTGAAGATGGTGCAGAGCGATGGGAAGGGAGAGTAGAGGCTGCAGAGTGATGGGAAGGGAGAGTAGAGGCTGCAGATGGTGCAGAGCGATTGGAAGGGAGAGTAGAGGCTACAGATGGTGCAGAGCGATGGGAAGGGAGAGTAGAGGCTGCAGAGCGATGGGAAGGGAGAGTAGAGGCTGCAGATGGTGCAGAGCGATTGGAAGGGAGGGTAGAGGCTGCAGAGCGATGGGAAGGGAGAGTAGAGGCTGCAGATGGTGCAGAGCGATGGGAAGGGAGAGTAGAGATTGCAGATGGTGCAGAGCGATTGGAAGGGAGAGTAGAGGCTACAGATGGTGCAGAGCGATGGGAAGGGAGAGTAGAGGCTACAGATGGTGCAGAGCGATGGGAAGGGAGAGTAGAGGCTGCAGAGTGATGGGAAGTGAGAGAAGAGGCTACAGATGGTGCAGAGTGATGGGAAGGGAGAGTAGAGGCTACAGATGGTGCAGAGCGATGGGCAGGGAGAGTAGAGGCTACAGATGGTGCGGAGCGATGGGAAGGGAGAGTAGAGGCTACTGATGGTTCAGAGCGATGGGAAGGGAGAGTAGAGGCTGCAGATGGTGCAGAGCGATGGAAAGGGAGAGTAGAGGCTGCAGAGCGATGGGAAGGGAGAGTAGAGGCTGCAGATGGTGCAGAGCGATGGGAAGGGAGAGTAGAGGCTACAGATGGTGCAGAGCGATGGGAAGGGAGAGTAGAGATTGCAGATGGTGCAGAGCGATTGGAAGGGAGAGTAGAGGCTACAGATGGTGCAGAGCGATGGGAAGGGAGAGTAGAGGCTGCAGATGGTGCAGAGCGATGGAAAGGGAGAGTAGAGGCTACAGATGGTGCAGAGCGATGGGAAGGGAGAGTAGAGGCTGCAGAGCGATGGAAAGGGAGAGTAGAGGCGCAGATGGTGCAGAGCGATGGGAAGGGAGAGTAGAGGCTGCAGATGGTGCAGAGTGATGGGAAGGGAGAGTAGAGATTGCAGATGGTGCAGAGCGATTGGAAGGGAGAGTAGAGGCTACAGATGGTGCAGAGCAATGGGAAGGGAGAGTAGAGGCTACAGATGGTGCAGAGCGATGGGAAGGAAGAGTAGAGGCTGCAGAGCGATGGGAAGGGAGAGAAGAGGCTACAGATGGTGCAGAGCGATGGGAAGGAAGAGTAGAGGCTGCAGAGCGATGGGAAGGGAGAGAAGAGGCTACAGATGGTGCAGAGTGATCGGAAGGGAGAGAAGAGGCTACAGATGGTGCGGAGCGATGCGAAGGGAGAGTAGAGGCTACTGATGGTGCGGAGCGATGGGAAGTGAGAGTAGAGGGTACAGATGATGCAGAGCGATGGGAAGATAGAGTAGAGGCTGCAGAGCGTTTGGAACGGAGAGTAGGGGGTACAGATGGTGCGGAGCGATAGGAAGGGAGAGTAGAGGCTACAGAGCGATGGGAAGGGAGAGTAGAGTCTACAAATGGTGTAGAGCAATGGGAAGGGAGAGTAGAGGCTGCAAGGCAATGGGAAAGGAGAGTAGAGGCTGCAGATGGTGCAGAGAGTTGGGAAGGGAGAGTAGAGGCTGCAGATGGTGCAGAGAGATGGGAAAGGAGAGTAGAGGCTGCAGATGGTGCAGAGAGATGGGAAGGGAGAGTAGAGGCTGCAGATGGTGCAGAGAGATGGGAAAGGAGAGTAGAGGCTGCAGATGGTGCAGAGAGATGGGAAGGGAGAGTAGAGGCTGCAGATGGTGCAGAGAGATGGGAAGGGAGAGTAGAGGCTGCAGATTAGAGGCAGGAGAGTCAGTAGGGCTGTCTGTGGGGATGCTGCAATCCTGTAAGATAACAGCTGGAGGAATTGGGAACCTGGAGGTGATAGATGACAGCACAGAGTGTAAATAACCATGTACCCCCTCCCCCTTTATATAATCTAGTGTCTGCTTTTGGAATCTGAGCGCAGCGCTAATCTGTACCCTCCCATCATACACTGCAAGTTTTCCCACTTCCACAAACACCTCCAACTATTATATAGAGCTGGACACAGTACCGCCTGTATATCAGCTCCTATAATGTATATGTATTATATAGAGCTGGACACAGTACCGCCTGTATATCAGCTCCTATAATGTATATGTACTATATAGAGCTGGACACAGTACCGCCTGTATATCAGCTCCTATAATGTATATGTACTATATAGAGCTGGACACAGTACCGCCTGTATATCAGCTCCTATAATGTATATGTACTATATAGAGCTGGACACAGTACCGCCTGTATATCAGCTCCTATAATGTATATGTACTATATAGAGCTGGACACAGTACCGCCTGTATATCAGCTCCTATAATGTATATGTATTATATAGAGCTGGACACAGTACCGCCTGTATATCAGCTCCTGTAATGTATATGTATTATATAGAGCTGGACACAGTACCGCCTGTATATCAGCTCCTGTAATGTATATGTACTATATAGAGCTGGACACAGTACCGCCTGTATATCAGCTCCTGTAATGTATATGTATTATATAGAGCTGGGCACAGTAGCGCCTGTATATCAGCTCCTGTAATGTATATGTATTATATAGAGCTGGGCACAGTAGCGCCTGTATATCAGCTCCTGTAATGTATATGTATTATATAGAGCTGGGCACAGTAGCGCCTGTATATCAGCTCCTGTAATGTATATGTATTATATAGAGCTGGGCACAGTACCGCCTGTATATCAGCTCCTGTAATGTATATGTATTATATAGAGCTGGGCACAGTACCGCCTGTATATCAGCTCCTGTAATGTATATGTATTATATAGAGCTGGGCACAGTACCGCCTGTATATCAGCTCCTGTAATGTATATGTATTATATAGAGCTGGGCACAGTACCGCCTGTATATCAGCTCCTATAATGTATATGTATTATATAGAGCTGGGCACAGTACCGCCTGTATATCAGCTCCTATAATGTATATGTATTATATAGAGCTGGGCACAGTACCGCCTGTATATCAGCTCCTATAATGTATATGTATTATATAGAGCTGGACACAGTACCGCCTGTATATCAGCTCCTATAATGTATATGCATTATATAGAGCTGGACACAGTACCGCCTGTATATCAGCTCCTATAATGTATATGCATTATATAGAGCTGGACACAGTACCGCCTGTATATCAGCTCCTATAATGTATATGCATTATATAGAGCTGGACACAGTACCGCCTGTATATCAGCTCCTATAATGTATATGCATTATATAGAGCTGGACACAGTACCGCCTGTATATCAGCTCCTATAATGTATATGCATTATATAGAGCTGGACACAGTACCGCCTGTATATCAGCTCCTATAATGTATATGCATTATATAGAGCTGGACACAGTACCGCCTGTATATCAGCTCCTATAATGTATATGCATTATATAGAGCTGGACACAGTACCGCCTGTATATCAGCTCCTATAATGTATATGCATTATATAGAGCTGGACACAGTACCGCCTGTATATCAGCTCCTATAATGTATATGCATTATATAGAGCTGGACACAGTACCGCCTGTATATCAGCTCCTATAATGTATATGCATTATATAGAGCTGGACACAGTACCGCCTGTATATCAGCTCCTATAATGTATATGCACTATATAGAGCTGGACACAGTACCGCCTGTATATCAGCTCCTATAATGTATATGCACTATATAGAGCTGGACACAGTACCGCCTGTATATCAGCTCCTATAATGTATATGCACTATATAGAGCTGGACACAGTACCGCCTGTATGTCAGCTCCTATAATGTATATGCACTATATAGAGCTGGACACAGTACCGCCTGTATGTCAGCTCCTATAATGTATATGCACTATATAGAGCTGGACACAGTACCGCCTGTATGTCAGCTCCTATAATGTATATGCACTATATAGAGCTGGACACAGTACCGCCTGTATGTCAGCTCCTATAATGTATATGCACTATATAGAGCTGGACACAGTACCGCCTGTATGTCAGCTCCTATAATGTATATGCACTATATAGAGCTGGACACAGTACCGCCTGTATGTCAGCTCCTATAATGTATATGCACTATATAGAGCTGGACACAGTACCGCCTGTATGTCAGCTCCTATAATGTATATGCACTATATAGAGCTGGACACAGTACCGCCTGTATGTCAGCTCCTATAATGTATATGCACTATATAGAGCTGGACACAGTACCGCCTGTATGTCAGCTCCTATAATGTATATGCACTATATAGAGCTGGACACAGTACCGCCTGTATGTCAGCTCCTATAATGTATATGCACTATATAGAGCTGGACACAGTACCGCCTGTATGTCAGCTCCTATAATGTATATGCACTATATAGAGCTGGACACAGTACCGCCTGTATGTCAGCTCCTATAATGTATATGCACTATATAGAGCTGGACACAGTACCGCCTGTATGTCAGCTCCTATAATGTATATGCACTATATAGAGCTGGACACAGTACCGCCTGTATGTCAGCTCCTATAATGTATATGCACTATATAGAGCTGGACACAGTACCGCCTGTATGTCAGCTCCTATAATGTATATGCACTATATAGAGCTGGACACAGTACCGCCTGTATGTCAGCTCCTATAATGTATATGCACTATATAGAGCTGGACACAGTACCGCCTGTATGTCAGCTCCTATAATGTATATGCACTATATAGAGCTGGACACAGTACCGCCTGTATGTCAGCTCCTATAATGTATATGCACTATATAGAGCTGGACACAGTACCGCCTGTATGTCAGCTCCTATAATGTATATGCACTATATAGAGCTGGACACAGTACCGCCTGTATATCAGCTCCTATAATGTATATGCACTATATAGAGCTGGACACAGTACCGCCTGTATATCAGCTCCTATAATGTATATGCACTATATAGAGCTGGACACAGTACCGCCTGTATATCAGCTCCTATAATGTATATGCACTATATAGAGCTGGACACAGTACCGCCTGTATATCAGCTCCTATAATGTATATGCATTATATAGAGCTGGACACAGTACCGCCTGTATATCAGCTCCTATAATGTATATGCATTATATAGAGCTGGACACAGTACCGCCTGTATATCAGCTCCTATAATGTATATGCATTATATAGAGCTGGACACAGTACCGCCTGTATATCAGCTCCTATAATGTATATGCATTATATAGAGCTGGACACAGTACCGCCTGTATATCAGCTCCTATAATGTATATGCATTATATAGAGCTGGACACAGTACCGCCTGTATATCAGCTCCTATAATGTATATGCATTATATAGAGCTGGACACAGTACCGCCTGTATATCAGCTCCTATAATGTATATGCATTATATAGAGCTGGACACAGTACCGCCTGTATATCAGCTCCTATAATGTATATGCACTATATAGAGCTGGGCACAGTACCGCCTGTATATCAGCTCCTATAATGTATATGCACTATATAGAGCTGGGCACAGTACCGCCTGTATATCAGCTCCTATAATGTATATGCACTATATAGAGCTGGACACAGTACCGCCTGTATATCAGCTCCTATAATGTATATGCATTATATAGAGCTGGACACAGTACCGCCTGTATATCAGCTCCTATAATGTATATGCATTATATAGAGCTGGACACAGTACCGCCTGTATATCAGCTCCTATAATGTATATGCATTATATAGAGCTGGACACAGTACCGCCTGTATATCAGCTCCTATAATGTATATGCATTATATAGAGCTGGACACAGTACCGCCTGTATATCAGCTCCTATAATGTATATGCATTATATAGAGCTGGACACAGTACCGCCTGTATATCAGCTCCTATAATGTATATGCACTATATAGAGCTGGACACAGTACCGCCTGTATATCAGCTCCTATAATGTATATGCACTATATAGAGCTGGACACAGTACCGCCTGTATATCAGCTCCTATAATGTATATGCACTATATAGAGCTGGACACAGTACCGCCTGTATATCAGCTCCTATAATGTATATGCACTATATAGAGCTGGACACAGTACCGCCTGTATATCAGCTCCTATAATGTATATGCACTATATAGAGCTGGACACAGTACCGCCTGTATATCAGCTCCTATAATGTATATGCATTATATAGAGCTGGACACAGTACCGCCTGTATATCAGCTCCTATAATGTATATGCACTATATAGAGCTGGACACAGTACCGCCTGTATATCAGCTCCTATAATGTATATGCACTATATAGAGCTGGACACAGTACCGCCTGTATATCAGCTCCTATAATGTATATGCACTATATAGAGCTGGACACAGTACCGCCTGTATATCAGCTCCTATAATGTATATGTATTATATAGAGCTGGACACAGTACCGCCTGTATATCAGCTCCTATAATGTATATGTACTATATAGAGCTGGACACAGTACCGCCTGTATATCAGCTCCTATAATGTATATGTACTATATAGAGCTGGACACAGTACCGCCTGTATATCAGCTCCTATAATGTATATGTACTATATAGAGCTGGACACAGTACCGCCTGTATATCAGCTCCTATAATGTATATGTACTATATAGAGCTGGACACAGTACCGCCTGTATATCAGCTCCTATAATGTATATGTATTATATAGAGCTGGACACAGTACCGCCTGTATATCAGCTCCTATAATGTATATGTACTATATAGAGCTGGACACAGTACCGCCTGTATATCAGCTCCTATAATGTATATGTACTATATAGAGCTGGACACAGTACCGCCTGTATATCAGCTCCTATAATGTATATGTATTATATAGAGCTGGACACAGTACCGCCTGTATATCAGCTCCTATAATGTATATGTATTATATAGAGCTGGACACAGTACCGCCTGTATATCAGCTCCTATAATGTATATGTATTATATAGAGCTGGACACAGTACCGCCTGTATATCAGCTCCTATAATGTATATGTACTATATAGAGCTGGACACAGTACCGCCTGTATATCAGCTCCTATAATGTATATGTACTATATAGAGCTGGACACAGTACCGCCTGTATATCAGCTCCTATAATGTATATGTATTATATAGAGCTGGACACAGTACCGCCTGTATATCAGCTCCTATAATGTATATGTACTATATAGAGCTGGACACAGTACCGCCTGTATATCAGCTCCTATAATGTATATGCATTATATAGAGCTGGACACAGTACCGCCTGTATATCAGCTCCTATAATGTATATGCATTATATAGAGCTGGACACAGTACCGCCTGTATATCAGCTCCTATAATGTATATGTATTATATAGAGCTGGACACAGTACCGCCTGTATATTAGCTCCTATAGTAGGAAGGAGTCAGAGAGGCGGCACAAGCAGAGCGTATACACGTAATGTGCGCTTACCTTGCTGGACTCCCGACCATAAGACGCCGCCCGGTCTGCGCTGTTCTCCTGCCTGAAGGCCAGAAACTCAGTGAGGGGGGAGCGGATATCTCCCAATAACTGATCGTCAGGAGCTCCCGTCCCATCATCCTCCGATACACAAATCCCATCGCTGTCACCACTACCTGCAAAGGAGTAAACCAAGTGCTGGACCATCCTGAGTGTGTATACAGCTACACCACGGTGCAAATAACATAAAAACATGCAGCTTTAGTATTATAAGATCTGCTCAGTATCACACATGAAATAATTAGCACCACCTGTGGATCTTTCACCATGTGTCCTCCAGTAATGAGTACACCTGTGCACCAACTAGGAGATATGGAAAACATGCACTGTTAGGGGTGCCGTAATATAGACCATTAATTATTACTGCATAATAATACACCTTCTAGTACATAAAGAGACTGGCTGTAGTGCTCAATATAGAAGTGCGAAATTAAAAGTGCAATTTAAACATAATTGTGCCGTTATACCGCCATTATTAGTACTTTATCTTCAGCTGTTATCGATCGTGAAGTGACCTCGTTTCTTTCCATCCTGCAGGTAAATCCATACCAGGCATTGCTGCAAGTTTATCTTGCATATATATATATATATATATATATATATATATTTGTCATAGGTTGTAGCTGTATAGATCCAGTTCTTAGCTCTGTGGTATTTCTTGTTTGTTTGTTTAATTAAATTTATTGCTACCCATCCAGTGGGTGGGGATTGGGGGTTGTTTTAGTGATTGCATACACATGCTAGGTCTCATTACTTAAGAACCTTTACATGGCTGTAGAAGCCTGGCTGTAGTGCTCAATATAGAAGTGCGAAATTAAAAGTGCAATTTAAACATAATTGTGCCGTTAAACCGAAGTCAAACAGAAGGATAACATGCTAACTGCACCAGAAATCTGAACAACATTTGGACAACGTAACATCATGAAATGAGAGCGCAAAATATTACTTATTCAATACAAACACCGGATGTCAGAATTGCCAGGACATTATTCACTGGATTCTGCTTGCTCATTGTAAGAACTTAACACTGTAGTTGCTAAACTTTGTCCTAGACCTCAAAGCCCACTGTATTCTGCACCAATTTCCGTTTTCTTCTTAGTAAATATGTCTTGTTCCCTAAGTCCTATGCCCTGCCACATGTAATCTAACTTCTAACACTCTACTTTCACATTCATTTTCTCCACCTATTAATCTCCACTTTTACTCCCCTCAATAATAAACTTTTGTTATTGTGCAGACACCTTTTATCCACTGTATTCTCACGTGATTTTCTGCAAATCTCCTGCACTGTCACTCACACTCATACGTTATTCCTTCTTCCAGTCTTCTTCCCCCTAACCACCTCTACCTCACCTTGACCATGTTTTCTTCCACTTCCACCCTCACTCAGTGTCTACCTAATCCTCTGCTCTGCCCCTTTCCTCCACCTTTATCCTTTTCCCCTTGCCTCCTTCACCTTCTCCTTCCCTTATCTCCCCTCCTCTGTCTGCCTTCCTCCCTCTACTCTCCCACTAATACACTTGCATTCTCTTCTAGCCCACCATGGTCCTACTACCCCACTGCTAATCGCTCCTCCAATCCTCCTCTCCATGCCACCTCATCCCACCTCCATACACATCTTGTTAAGCCCCCTGGGTTCCCTTCCCAGCATTGGTGACCACACAATCTCTCCACTCTATTCATCTCGGTCCCCAAAATCAATCTCACATACTCGTTACAGTAATCCTGAAAATCTCATTCACATCTCTCCCATAAACGCTGTCCCTTTATCCTGTGCCCTCTGGAATGCCAGATCAGTCTGTAATAAACTGGTTCCCACCCATGACCTTTTCATCTCCAACAACTTGCATCTCCTAGCCATTACTGAAACCTGGATTTCACCTTCTGACACCACTTCTGCTGCAGCTCTCTCCTCTGGGGGCCTCACCTTCTCTCACACCCCTCGGCCTGGGGGTCGCCATGGTGGTGGTGTTGGCGTCCTTCTATCCCCTGGTTACACCTACCAACTTATACCCCCTGAACCATCCCTTACATTCTCTACATTTGAGGTTCATACTATACGTCTTTTCCAACCAGTACACCTGCGAGTAGCTATCATTTACCGTCCCCCTGGCAATCCCTCCAAATTCCTTGACAACTTTGCTTCCTGGCTCCCTCACTTTCTCTCCTCAGACCTTCCCTCCATTATCTTAGGTGACTTCAATATTCCAATTGATATCCTCACTGAACTCTCTGCTTCCAAAATTCTCACCCTAACATCATCATTTGGTCTCTCCCAATGGACCTCCTCACCCTCCCATGTGAGTGGGCATTCGCTTGATCTGGTCTTTACTCACCGTTGTGATATTTCTGATTATTCCAATTCCCCATTCCCCCTCTCTGACCATCACCTTCTCTCTTTTAACCTATCCCTCTCCCCTTCCCCCCCTCTACCTCCCAAGGCCACTATCACTAGGCGTAACATTGAGGCTATCGACACCGTATCCTTTTCTTCCCTACTTGACTCGCTTCTTTCTCCTTTGCTCTCTCTCTCCTGCGCTGAACAAGCTGCTTCCCTATACAATACCTCCCTTACTTCTGCTCTAGACTCTGTTGCTCCGGCGATCACTACTCACCCTCGCAGATCCACACTTCAACCCTGGCATTCCAAATGCACCAGATATCTGCAAAAGTGTTCCCGAACCGCCGAGCGACAGTGGAGAAGGTCACGCTCTAAGGCAGATTTTCTCCATTTCAAATTTATGCTCTCATCCTACAGTGCTGCCCTTTCCCTTTCTAAACAGTCATACTTCAAGCACCTCATCTCCTCCCAATCCTCAAATCCGCAACGTCTCTTCACCACCCTGAACTCCCTCCTCTGCCCACCCCCTCCCCGCCTTCCCTCCTTGCTCTCTGCCCTTGACTTTGCTTCCTACTTCACATATAAAATTGACTCCATACGTCAGGATATCATATCCCACCAGTCGCCCAGCACTACACCTCCTCCTTTCCCGAGTCATCCCTCCCCTTCCATTTTACCTACACTAACATCCATCTCCCCCGTATCTGGAGAGGAAGTCATGGCCCTTATCCAGTCCCCCCCCCCCCTTCCTCCTCCCCCCTTGACCCTATCCCCTCACGTCTCCTCCGCTACCTCTCTCCCTGTGCCTGTTCCCATCTTGCCCACCTCCTCAATCTCTCCCTCTCATCTGGCACTGTCCCTTCTGCATTCAAACATGCCCTTGTCTCCCCCATTCTTAAAAAACCTACTCTTGATCCTAACACTCTCGCCAACTACCGACCCATCTCTCTCCTCCCTTTTGCATCCAAACTCCTTGAGCATATTGTTTACAACCGCCTTACCAGCTTTCTTTCCTCCCACTCCCTCCTTGACCCTTTTCAGTCTGGCTTCCGTTCTCTCCACTCCACAGAAACTGCCCTCACTAAAGTCAGCAATGACCTCCTTGCTGCCAAATCCAAATGCCACTACTCTCTACTCTTTCTCCTTGACCTTTCTGCTGCTTTTGACACTGTGGACAACCCTCTCCTCTTGCAAATCCTACACTCCCTTGTGAATCCTACGTGAAACTGCCCTCTCCTGGCTATCCTCCTACCTTTCTGATCGATCCTTCTCTGTCTCCTCTCATGGCCTATCTTCCCCCCCACATCCTCTCACAGTAGGTGTTCCCCAAGGTTCTGTTCTTGGACCACTCCTTTTCTCCCTCTATACATCCTCTCTAGGTGAACTCATCAGCTCTTTTGACCTCCATTATCATCTTTATGCTGACGACACTCAGATCTACCTTTCCTCCCCTGACATCTCTCCCTCTCTCCTCACTCGGATCTCCAACTGTCTTTCTGCTATATCTTCCTGGATGTCCCAGCGATTTCTTAAACTTAATATGTCTAAGACTGAGATGATCATCTTCCCACCCTCCCACATAACCTCACCTCCCACTATTTCTTTATCAATTGACGGCACAACTATCTCCTCTAGCCCCAAAGTGCGCTGTCTTGGAGTTATCCTGGACTCCTCCCTCTCCTTTAAACCACATATCCAGAACCTCTCACAATCCTGTCATTTCCATCTTAAAAATATTTCCAGGATTAGACCCTTTCTCACCCAGGATGCAACTAAGATGTTAATACACTCACTGGTCATCTCAAGATTGGATTACTGTAACCTTCTCCTATCTGGCCTCCCCAAATCCCATCTCGCTCCTCTCCAGTCTATCCTTAATGCTGCTGCACGGCTTATCTTCCTCTCCAAACGCTCTACATCTGCCTCCCCTCTCCTACAAGCCCTCCACTGGCTCCCCTTCCCCTTCAGAGCCCAATTCAAGGTTCTCACACTCACTTACAAAGCCCTCACACACTCCTCTCCCATTTACATCTATGACCTCATCTCCCTTCACTTTCCTGGCCGCCCTCTTCGTTCAACAAATGCCGCCTCTCCTGCCAACTGATTACTTCCTCCCACTACCGCCTCCAAGACTTTGCCCGTGCCGCTCCCCACCTCTGGAACTCTCTCCCTCTCCCCATCAGACTCTCCACTTCTCTACAATCCTTCAAACAGGCTCTCAAGACCCACTACTTCATCAACGCTTTCCAGCTCACATCCTAACTTGCTACTACATGCTCCCTCCTCCCTGTCTTCCCCATCTGTATCACACCCATCTGTCTGCTCCTCCCCTTGAGAATGTAAGCTCCTGCGAGCAGGGCCCTCTACCCTCTTGTGCTTCTCCTTACTATATGTTCATCTACCTCTTACTCACCACTAGGACACCTAACACTTGGTGCCTATGCTTTGCTGCTTATGTGGGTGTTATGGCCACCTATGTATCAATGTATATTATCCATGTCCTTGTCCTTCATTGTATTGTAATTTACTGTAAGTCACTTTTTGGATATGTACCTTGTAAGGCGCTGCGGAACACTTGTGGCGCCATATAAATAAACGATAATAATAATAATAATAATATGTACATATATGCCCAGGGCAGTGCTGGGTTCTCCTCTCCTCCCCCCCCCCCCCCGACCACCAGATTCCTGAACTTGGTCCCATGCTCTAGAATGGTGAAATAAAAACATTCAGCTCAGGCAGGACGGCCCTACGGCTGCATATAACGGGTTACTGTGATCGCTGGTCCTGTATATGTCAGAATTATTTCATATTTGCGTATGACGCATATTATAGCTGCATAAGTGCTGATTATCTCTTCATGGCCTGGTCACACTCGCCTGGAACCCCCCTATAGAAAGCCTGTGTTTGCAATGGACTCCTGCAAATGTCCTAATGCTCTGATTGGCTGCAGGTTGTTCTAGTCCTGTGACTGCTCTAATGCTCTGATTGGCTGCAGGTTGTTCTAGTCCTGTGACTGCTCTAATGCTCTGATTGGCTGCAGGTTGTTCTAGTCCTGTGACTGCTCTAATTCTCTGATTGGCTGCAGGTTGTTCTAGTCCTGTGATTGCTCTAATGCTCTGATTGGCTGCAGGTTGTTCTAGTCCTGTGATTGCTCTAATGCTCTGATTGGCTGCAGGTTGTTCTAGTCCTGTGACTGCTCTAATGCTCTGATTGGCTGCATGTTGTTCTAGTCCTGTGACTGCTCTAATGCTCTGATTGGCTGCAGGTTGTTCTAGTCTTGTGAGTGCTCTAATGCTCTGATTGGCTGCAGGTTGATCTAGTCCTTGGAATGTTCTACACTACTGATTGGCTACAATGGAGAATATATATATAAGATGACAGAAGTGTGAGCAGTTGGGGCTATGAGGATATATCTACCAGAGGAGGCCCTTTGGGTGAGGATAAGTCTTTGAATTCCAGAGTTAGAAGTAATCATGGCTTAGTGAGAGAGACAGTATGATGTCCCTTTCCCAGAATACATGTAACGTGTCCTTATATTGTATAATAATGATCCTGATTACAGAGTCCTGATTACAGAGTGGGGTATACAGAGTCCTGATTACAGAGTGAGGTATACAGAGTCCTGATTACAGAGTGGGGTATACAGAGTACCGGGACTGCCGGGAGCCTCACGAAAATCAGGAGCCTCTCCCGGCCCCTCACAAGGTCAGGAAAGTCTCCCGGATTGGCTGCCGGCCTCCCGTGTACCCCCATGCCTGCACGCGAAGGTGGGTGGTCTAGGGGTGCGATGACGCAATTCACGCTGAATCGCAGCCCCGCCCCCTGCTTTATAATGCCGGTAATATCGCCACTATAAAGCGGGGGTCGGGGTCACTGTTGTGCTGGTACACCCCCTGTGCAGCCCACTTCAGCCGCCCCCACCCCCCCCGCTGCGCTGACCTCCTGGGCTACCAGAGTGTCAGTAAGTATGGAGTAGGGGGATGTCAGTACAGAGACTATAAGACGCATAGATTATGGGGTACAATTACCAGGAGTCGTGTCTGCTCTCAGAGTACAATCTCCGGGGGGTTTGGCCATTTTTTTGAATATGGAAATTTACTAAAGTAAAACTCTGGAGAGAATAGAAATAATTGCACCGTCTGGTACTTTCCATCGCCGGGAATACAGCCAGGGGAATACAGCCAGGGCAATACAGCCAGGGCAATACAGCCAGGGGAATACAGCCAGGGCAATACAGCCAGGGCAATACAGCCAGGGCAATACAGCCAGGGGAATACAGCCAGGGCAATACAGCCAGGGGAATACAGCCAGGGGAATACAGCCAGTAATACAGCCAGGGGAATACAACCAGGAATTTACCAAGAATCGGGATTAGAATCACTGGTGTCATTTAAGCAAACTCAGTACAAAATAGAGGTTTTAAATACAGCCCTTGTGAGCAGTGTGTTTAGCAGAACCATAGACAGATCCGTGTAATCCGTGCATGCTTCTGCCTGTGATAAAGCAAATAAAGGGTTCATTTTTTTTTCTTAAGTGACATGGCCCCCCTCCCAAAATCTTACCAAGCTCTGGGCTCCACTAGCCGGGGTGTAATGCCTCAGACAGGGGACCCTCTCACCAGGTCACCCCGGCCACAGCATTAACACCCCAAACTAGCCAGCCCAGGCCAGGGATCCCAGGGGAGGTGAGGACCCCCCTAATAAAGGGGGCCCCCCTCTCCTGAGCACCCCACTTCTGGGCTGAAGCCTGGGGCTCTTCCCTGCACCCCTGGGCGGGGCAACAGTGATAATAATAATATTGTTTTTTTACAGTGGGACTACAGGTCCCAGTGTGCCTGCATTTTGGCACTTGTAAAACTACAAGTGCCAGCAGGCGGCCAGCACCAGTATACCCACTGTAAAAAATAAAAATAAATAAATAACCATAGTACACACTGGACAGGAGGAGCGGCCTGCGCCAAGGGGCAGGAGCGTAATATTTCATTTCATTTTTTTTTTTAGCCAAAAACTGGGATGTTACCGGAGAAGGGAATCGGTCACACCGGGGACAAGGTGAGTATAATGTGAGTGTTATTTCATGTAATAAACTTTTACTGGCTACGGTGTGTGTGTGTGTGTGTGTGTGTCCGGTGTGTGTGTCCGGTGTGTGTGTGTGTGTGTGTACGGTGTGTGTGTACTGTGTGTGTGTGTCCGGTGTGTGTGTCCGGTGTGTGTGTCCGGTGTATGTACGGTGTGTATATGGGGTGTGTGTACTCTGTATGTACTGTGTGTGTCCAGTGTCTGTGTGTCCGGTGTGTGTGTACTGTGTGTATGTAGATCTACAAGTGCCAAAGGGTGGGCATGCAGGGCAGAGCCGTAACTAGACCTTCTGGTACCCCGTGCCAGAGAGAGCATTGGCGCCTCCCCCTCCCCATTTTTTAAATAGGGGCATAGATGCTGGGGATGAAATAAGAGGAAGCTACAAGTGAAAATGATACAAAACAGGAAAAACTGACAGGCCCAAACAGCGCCCCCTGCCCTGCGGTGCCCTGTGCCATGGCACTTGTCACACTACCCTAGCTACGGCCCTGATGCTGGGACCTGTAGTCCTACTGTAAAAAATTATATTACTCTATTATTATTATTATCACTATTACCCCTGCACCCACCACCCAGGGGACAATGGGGCCCAACGGGGGTTTCCTCTGTACCCCTGTGGGCCAGTCCGGCCCTGTATCCCCTTATGTACTGATTGATACAATGTTACCATTATGCTGAATGATAAGATTTGTATTTAATATTTTGCAGGAACTGCAGTTCTATTTTAGTCTGAATTGTAATATTGTAGCAATACATTGAATAATACAGCTCTTGAGTATATATATATATATATATATATATTTTTTGGTTGTTACAAGTGCAGAAATATGTATATATATATATTTTAGCATTGGTTGTTTATTGCGATTTTTTTTTTGGCAGTATAACTCATATGTCAGCTGCTGGTGATATACTAATACCCCCTGGTTAGAAAGCGCTCCACTGTTTTGTTTTTTGGTTTCCTTGGGATCCCCGGCCTGGGCTGACTAGTATGGGGTGTTAATGCTTTGGCAATGGTCCCCTGTCTGAGGCATTACACCCCAACTACTGCCAGTTTTCTCCGTATTTTTAAAACCAGGACAGGCTCACAGAGCCCAGTGCTGGTTCAGTAAATACAGGGACCCCTACACATTTTGTCCCCCCGTATTTTTTGAACCAGGACTGCCTCACAGAGCCTGGGGTAGGTTATGCTTTTGAGGGGGGACCCCACAGTTTCTTTTCTGATTTTTACACTTTTTTTAAATTCTCTTTTTTATTGAGACATTGGGCCTGATTCAGACCCACTCGCAAGCGGCTGTCCGCTCGCAAGTGGGTCGATGTTGTGCACTGAGCATGCGCATGACGGCGGGAGCTCCGTCGTGCGCATGCGTCAGACGCGACGAGCGAAGGACTTTCCTTCGCTCGTTGTGTCTGATCAAAGGGGGCGTGCTGTCGATGTTGATTGACAGCACGCCCCCTTTGGTGGGCGTGCCGGGGGCGTGCCTCCCTGACGGTGACGTTCCCAAGGGAACGCCTACCGTCAGAAGCCGGCCCACTGACATCACTAGTGATGTCAGTGGGAGTGATTTTGGCTCTGATAGAGCCAAAATCACTCCGGGCCTTGCGGTTGAAAAACTCAACCGCAGGCTCCGGCTCGCAGTGGCGATGGTCGCGATGGTCAAGACCATCGCGGCCATCAAACTGCACGCTCGTATAGGCTGTGGGTGGTGACCCACAGCTATACGAGCGTCCAGGAGGACGCTCCATAATTATGGAAGGCGGCCCTCATTCAAAGCGTGCGCTCTGCTCAGAGCGTACGGCTCTGAATGAGGGCCATTGTTTGCTCTGATACATATTGCATTTTATATTACAGTACATAGAAGGATTTATAAACAAATATAACAATTCCATATACAATATGTCATAGAGTCTAGACATTGAAACTCTGCGCTTACAACTCTTATATTAATTTGTTGCTTATAAAAATATGAGAACATTTTTGGTTAATACACAAGAAAGTAGAAATGAGCTGGTTTTCCTGGGGACCTGGGGACAAGAAGCCATCTGACCCTACATCTCTGATTTTTACACTTTTATTAACAATACACACATGTAGCCTCCACGGATCACGCTGACATGTGCAGGCTGCATGTACGGATGTGTTAGGCTGCGGTCAGACACAGGGCACTCGGGGAGAAACACGATCACATACACCATCTAAAAACCCGACTCTTAGTAAATGTCAGTGTATCAGCTGTGGAAAGTCTCCCGTGTCCCTGCGATGCTGTGCGTGTTACACTTGGGCAGTCTCGGAGCAGACACGACTCTTAGTAAATGTCAGTGTATCAGCTGTGGAAAGTCTCCCGTGTCCCTGCGATGCTGTGCGTGTTACACTTGGGCAGTCTCGGAGCAGACACGACTCTTAGTAAATGTAAGTGTATCAGCTGTGGAAAGTCTCCCGTGTCCCTGCGATGCTGTGCGTGTTACACTTGGGCAGTCTCGGAGCAGACACGACTCTTAGTAAATGTCAGTGTATCAGCTGTGGAAAGTCTCCCGTGTCTCTGCGATGCTGTGCGTGTTACACTTGGGCAGTCTCGGAGCAGACACGATTCTTAGTAAATGTCAGTGGATCAGCTGTGGAAAGTCTCCCGTGTCCCTGCGATGCTGTGCGTGTTACACTTGGGCAGTCTCGGAGCAGACACGATTCTTAGTAAATGTCAGTGTATCAGCTGTGGAAAGTCTCCCGTGTCTCTGCGATGCTGTGCGTGTTACACTTGGGCAGTCTCGGAGCAGACACGATTCTTAGTAAATGTCAGTGGATCAGCTGTGGAAAGTCTCCCGTGTCTCTGCGATGCTGTGCGTGTTACACTTGGGCAGTCTCGGAGCAGACACGACTCTTAGTAAATGTAAGTGTATCAGCTGTGGAAAGTCTCCCGTGTCCCTGCGATGCTGTGCGTGTATACACTTGGGCAGTCTCGGAGCAGACACGACTCTTAGTAAATGACCCTTATAATCAGAAGATGATGTGATAGATATATTGCCAGAGAAGATGAAATGTGCTGCAGGATTAACGTCACCTACTTTCCAGCTCGTCCATTTCCGGCCACAATATGTTCTGCCTGGATTTTGCGGGACCTTTGTCTGTTTCAACCATGGGAGCACATTCCTGCACAAGAGAGCGAAAGAGATTGTTAGCTCACATGGCAAGCACACACACACTTCCCACTGCTGGATCTCACTGCATTCAGTTTCTCATATGAATGAAATATTTCCCTCTATATGTTTTGTCTATATATAATCTATATGTCTAACTTCCAGTGTACTCTATATCTTAGGGATAACGCTGCGGTGGTGACTGGGTTTTGTGGCCGTGTCTTACGCATCGTCCTGTCTCTCCATCTGTTGTGAGACTACAATTCCAAGCTGACCATCCAGGGCTTATAGGGCATGCTGGGACTAGTAGTTAGCCTTAGAGCTGCAGTTTTAGGGATATCCCGATTCCCACAGCTCAGCAATTGTGAATGAGCTCTCCTGGCGGACACAGATTACTGTACCTGTGAAACCTGGCCTGCATGACCCATTACTGAACCAAAATACACTGTAATCCTAATCCGACAAAAATCCCAACATTGTTATAAATTTCCTGAACATGTCTCTCCCGTGTGTGTGTGATCGCAGCACTGAGCGGGCACCGGGGTGACTAAGGGGCATATGTATCAAAGCTTGATGTGAGATAAAATTGTGAAATATATATCACCAACCAATCAGCTCCAAACTATTATTTCTTAAACACAGTCTGCAAAATGTAAGTTAGGAGCTGATTGGTTGGTGATATATGTCTCACAATTTTATCTCACATCAAGCTTTGATACATAAGCCCCCTAGTGTCACCGTAACTGACGTCCTGAGCTGCCCGGTCACCCGTAGACCTATTTCTGTAATGAGGAAATCATTGATTGCCGATACACAGTGACAATGGGAGGAGAACGCGGTGCGCGGTGTGCGCTTAGCCTCTAATTACAGGACTGTTCCCACAAGGTGATAATAACGCCATTATTACTAATCCCACTATAGCGCCCGCACATACAGTAGTTACACTAGTGCTAACCCCCTGATTTATACGGAGAAACATCTTTATAGCCTCTATGTGTCTGTACGTAATATATGAACCAAGGATTTCATCATTTATCACCTTCCTGCCCTGGTGAAATGAATGTAACGTGAGCAACTAATAATATAAACAGCTAATACAGTGCGCACGTGAAGCTGCCGCTCCTGACTATGGGCCTGATTCAGAGCCGGATGCTCTGAACGAGCGCCCGCTCTGAATCAGGGTGTTTGTTGTTGTTGTTTTTTTTGGTGCGTCCTCCTGGTCGCTCGCATAGCTGTGGGTTACCACCCACAGCTTATGCGAGCGTCCATGATGATGGTCGCGATGGTCAAGACCATTGCGACCATCGGGCTTGCGACGAGACCCTGCGGTAGGGTCTCGCTGCCGCAAGCCCTGGAGTGATTTTGGCTCTATCAGAGCCCAAATCACACCCACTGACATCACTAGTGATGTCAGGGGGCCGGACCCAGACGGCAGGCGTTCCCATGGGAACGCCTCCGTCTGGCAGCCATGCCCCCGGCACGCCCACCAAAGGGGGCGTGCTGTCACTCACCATCGACAGCATGCCCCCTTTGGTGCGGGACCCCGAGCGACGGCTTCCCCGTCACTCGCTGGGTCTTGCGCATGCGCACGACCGAGCAGCCTCCGTCGTGCGCATGCGCATTTGGGTACCATCGACCTGCTTGCGAGCGTCCTGCGCTTGCGAGCGGGTCTGAATGAGACCCTATGTACTATACCTATAAAGAAGGAATGTAGTAGAATATAAGTATTCCAACAACAGAATTATACTATACAGCGAAATATTAATCATTATAAAAAAAATCTTTAAATATATGTTATAGACAGTATAATGTGCGAGAATACAGCATCGAGTGAATGACAGAAAATTAGCGACACCTCTGGCTGACAGTAATTTCTTGTTGGATACTTTTGTATCTATAAAACCCTACAGCAAATGTATCAGATATAAAAAGAAGAGATACATATTTATAAACACACAGTGACTATACTAACACAGACTTAAGGTGCGTACACACGGAACGAGTTTTTGAACGAGTTAACTAGAACGACTTAAATCGTTCATTTTTGGGGGTTAATGATGAACGATAATCGACCATGCGCGCTCCCATTTGTAGTTCATCGTCCATTCTGACTGTCCAACATAACGATTTTTGTTCACAAAATCGTTCTTGTTGTACAGAATGAACGATGAACGATGTCCATTCACTGTATGATGATTAAACAATCGTTCATGAAAATCGTTGACAAAATCGTTCATTAATTTAGTAACCAACGATTTTTGTAAACTAATTTCAGTCACTTTTTCAAGGGAAAATCTGAACGAATATAGGGCTTCATTCAGAGCCGCTCGTAAGCGGCCGCTCGTTCGCACTGAGCGATGTTCGCACAACTGTGCGTGCGTACGGATTGTTATACGCATGCGCGAACCAGTCAGTGCGGCCGAAAATTGTTTGTTCGCTAAATAGCGAATGCCTGCTACTTTGAGTGACAGGAGGAGGCGTATGTGGGTGGTAACAGGGGAGGGTGCTTGAAAACGGGGAGTGGAGATCAGAACGCAGGCATGCTTAAAGGTCAAAACGGGCGTTTTATGGGTGTGCATAATTAATACAGCAGCGTCACTGACCACGTCACTGGGTTATTTTATAGTCAGAACTGCTCCCAAAATAGCGGTTGAAAAAACCAACCCCAAGAATAGCGAACAGTTCATACGCTGTACGATGTACTCGATTAATCTAATAAATAGCGGACATGACGTATGATGCGAGCGGCCAGGGGGCGTATTTTTCAAAATTACAACCGCAAGATTTGCTCGCTCGTTCAGACATAGAGGTGTGAACAGACCGCAATGAGCGAACGGATCATTTGAATAGCCACCCCTTGTTTTTGAACGAACGACCGCAAATAGCCAGCTGCTCTGAATGAGGGCCATAGTTAACGAAAATTGTTGGTTACTACACACGTTACGTGTGTACGCACCTTTATAATTACAGACAGCACTCAGCTTTGGGTTTAAACAACTTTATTCACTTCATACATTTATTTTCTTTATCACTTTATACTTCTATCATTTTAAAAAATTATATTTCGCTTGATGACCTTATTTAAGGGTATATAATTCTCATATATAAATATTTCTTGTCATTTATAATAGTAGAGTAAGACCCTGGTACAAAAGATATTGGTCTCTCTAAGGCATACCTAATATGTATATATGTACATGTTACCTGAGGATGTGAGAGCACCTGTCATGTCCTGTGGTTATATACTGTATGTAATGTTACCTGAGGGTGTGAGTGCACCTGTCATGTCCTGTGGTTATATACTGTATGTAATGTTACCTGAGGATGTGAGTGCACCTGTCATGTCCTGTGGTTATATACTGTATGTAATGTTACCTGAGGATGTGAGAGCACCTGTCATGTCCTGTGGTTATATACTGTATGTACATGTTACATGAGGATGTGAGTGCACCTGTCATGTCCTGTGGTTATATACTGTATGTAATGTTACCTGAGGATGTGAGTGCACCTGTCATGTCCTGTGGTTATATACTGTATGTAATGTTACCTGAGGATGTGAGTGCACCTGTCATGTCCTGTGGTTATATACTGTATGTAATGTTACCTGAGGATGTGAGTGCACCTGTCATGTCCTGTGGTTATATACTGTATGTAATGTTACCTGAGGATGTGAGTGCACCAGTCATGTCCTGTGGTTATATACTGTATGTAATGTTACCTGAGGATGTGAGTGCACCTGTCATGTCCTGTGGTTATATACTGTATGTAATGTTACCTGAGGGTGTGAGAGCACCTGTCATGTCCTGTGGTTATATACTGTATGTACATGTTACCTGAGGATGTGAGCGCACCTGTCATGTCCTGTGGTTATATACTGTATGTAACTGTTACCTGAGGATGTGAGCGCTCCTGTCATGTCCTGTGGTTATATACTGTATGTACATGTTACCTGAGGGTGTGAGACCACCTGTCATGTCCTGTGGTTATATACTGTATGTAATGTTACCTGAGGATGTGAGTGCACCAGTCATGTCCTGTGGTTATATACTGTATGTAATGTTACCTGAGGATGTGAGTGCACTTGTCATGTCCTGTGGTTATATACTGTATGTAATGTTACCTGAGGATGTGAGTGCACCTGTCATGTCCTGTGGTTATATACTGTATGTAATGTTACCTGAGGATGTGAGTGCACCTGTCATGTCCTGTGGTTATATACTGTATGTAATGTTACCTGAGGATGTGAGAGCACCTGTCATGTCCTGTGGTTATATACTGTATGTACATGTTACCTGAGGATGTGAGTGCACCTGTCATGTCCTGTGGTTATATACTGTATGTAATGTTACCTGAGGATGTGAGTGCACCTGTCATGTCCTGTGGTTATATACTGTATGTAATGTTACCTGAGGATGTGAGTGCACCTGTCATGTCCTGTGGTTATATACTGTATGTACATGTTACCTGAGGATATGAGCGCACCTGTCATGTCCTGTGGTTATATACTGTATGTAATGTTACCTGAGGATGTGAGTGCACTTGTCATGTCCTGTGGTTATATACTGTATGTAATGTTACCTGAGGATGTGAGCGCACCTGTCATGTCCTGTGGTTATATACTGTATGTACATGTTACATGAGGATGTGAGTGCACCTGTCATGTCCTGTGGTTATATACTGTATGTAATGTTACCTGAGGATGTGAGTGCACCTGTCATGTCCTGTGGTTATATACTGTATGTAATGTTACCTGAGGATGTGAGTGCACCTGTCATGTCCTGTGGTTATATACTGTATGTAATGTTACCTGAGGATGTGAGCGCACCTGTCATGTCCTGTGGTTATATACTGTATGTACATGTTACCTGAGGATGTGAGCGCACCTGTCATGTCCTGTGGTTATATACTGTATGTAATGTTACCTGAGGATGTGAGTGCACCTGTCATGTCCTGTGGTTATATACTGTATGTACATGTTACCTGAGGATGTGAGTGCACCTGTCATGTCCTGTGGTTATATACTGTATGTAATGTTACCTGAGGATGTGAGTGCACCTGTCATGTCCTGTGGTTATATACTGTATGTAATGTTACCTGAGGATGTGAGTGCACCTGTCATGTCCTGTGGTTATATACTGTATGTAATGTTACCTGAGGATGTGAGTGCACCTGTCATGTCCTGTGGTTATATACTGTATGTAATGTTACCTGAGGGTGTGAGTGCACCTGTCATGTCCTGTGGTTATATACTGTATGTACATGTTACCTGAGGATGTGAGCGCACCTGTCATGTCCTGTGGTTATATACTGTATGTACATGTTACATGAGGATGTGAGCGCACCTGTCATGTCCTGTGGTTATATACTGTATGTAATGTTACCTGAGGGTGTGAGTGCACCTGTCAAGTCCTGTGGTTATATACTGTATGTAATGTTACCTGATGATGTGAGTGCACCTGTCATGTCCTGTGGTTATATACTGTATGTACATGTTACCTGAGGATGTGAGTGCACCTGTCATGTCCTGTGGTTATATACTGTATGTAATGTTACCTGAGGATGTGAGAGCACCTGTCATGTCCTGTGGTTATATACTGTATGTACATGTTACCTGAGGGTGTGAGTGCACCTGTCATGTCCTGTGGTTATATACTGTATGTACATGTTACCTGAGGATATGAGCGCACCTGTCATGTCCTGTGGTTATATACTGTATGTAATGTTACCTGAGGATGTGAGTGCACTTGTCATGTCCTGTGGTTATATACTGTATGTAATGTTACCTGAGGATGTGAGCGCACCTGTCATGTCCTGTGGTTATATACTGTATGTAATGTTACCTGAGGATGTGAGTGCACCTGTCATGTCCTGTGGTTATATACTGTATGTACATGTTACCTGAGGATGTGAGTGCACCTGTCATGTCCTGTGGTTATATACTGTATGTAATGTTACCTGAGGATGTGAGTGCACCTGTCATGTCCTGTGGTTATATACTGTATGTAATGTTACCTGAGGATGTGAGTGCACCTGTCATGTCCTGTGGTTATATACTGTATGTAATGTTACCTGAGGGTGTGAGTGCACCTGTCATGTCCTGTGGTTATATACTGTATGTACATGTTACCTGAGGATGTGAGCGCACCTGTCATGTCCTGTGGTTATATACTGTATGTACATGTTACATGAGGATGTGAGCGCACCTGTCAAGTCCTGTGGTTATATACTGTATGTAATGTTACCTGATGATGTGAGTGCACCTGTCATGTCCTGTGGTTATATACTGTATGTACATGTTACCTGAGGATGTGAGCGCACCTGTCATGTCCTGTGGTTATATACTGTATGTATCTGTTACCTGAGGATGTGAGTGCACCTGTCATGTCCTGTGGTTATATACTGTATGTACATGTTACCTGAGGATGTGAGCGCACCTGTCATGTCCTGTGGTTATATACTGTATGTAATGTTACCTGAGGATGTGAGCGCACCTGTCATGTCCTGTGGTATATACTGTATGTAATGTTACCTGAGGATGTGAGCGCACCTGTCATGTCCTTTGGTTATATACTGTATGTAATGTTACCTGAGGATGTGAGAGCACCTGTCATGCCCTGTGGTTATATACTGTATGTACATGTTACCTGAGGATGTGAGCGCACCTGTCATGTCCTGTGGTAATATACTGTATGTACATGTTACATGAGGATGTGAGAGCACCTGTCATGTCCTTTGGTTATATACTGTATGTAATGTTACCTGAGGATGTGAGAGCACCTGTCATGCCCTGTGGTTATATACTGTATGTAATGTTACCTGAGGATGTGAGTGCACCTGTCATGTCCTGTGGTTATATACTGTATGTACATGTTACCTGAGGGTGTGAGAGCACCTGTCATGTCCTGTGGTTATATACTGTATGTAATGTTACCTGAGGGTGTGAGTGCACCTGTCATGTCCTGTGGTTATATACTGTATGTACATGTTACCTGAGGATGTGAGTGCACCTGTCATGCCCTGTGGTTATATACTGTATGTAATGTTACCTGAGGATGTGAGTGCACCTGTCATGTCCTGTGGTTATATACTGTATGTACATGTTACCTGAGGATGTGAGTGCACCTGTCATGTCCTGTGGTTATATACTGTATGTAATGTTACCTGAGGATGTGAGAGCACCTGTCATGTCCTGTGGTTATATACTGTATGTACATGTTACCTGAGGGTGTGAGTGCACCTGTCATGTCCTGTGGTTATATACTGTATGTAATGTTACCTGAGGATGTGAGAGCACCTGTCATGTCCTGTGGTTATATACTGTATGTACATGTTACCTGAGGGTGTGAGTGCACCTGTCATGTCCTGTGGTTATATACTGTATGTACATGTTACCTGAGGATATGAGCGCACCTGTCATGTCCTGTGGTTATATACTGTATGTAATGTTACCTGAGGATGTGAGTGCACTTGTCATGTCCTGTGGTTATATACTGTATGTAATGTTACCTGAGGATGTGAGAGCACCTGTCATGTCCTGTGGTTATATACTGTATGTACATGTTACCTGAGGATATGAGCGCACCTGTCATGTCCTGTGGTTATATACTGTATGTACATGTTACCTGAGGATATGAGCGCACCTGTCATGTCCTGTGGTTATATACTGTATGTACATGTTACATGAGGATGTGAGTGCACCTGTCATGTCCTGTGGTTATATACTGTATGTAATGTTACCTGAGGATGTGAGTGCACCTGTCATGTCCTGTGGTTATATACTGTATGTAATGTTACCTGAGGATGTGAGTGCACCTGTCATGTCCTGTGGTTATATACTGTATGTAATGTTACCTGAGGATGTGAGTGCACCTGTCATGTCCTGTGGTTATATACTGTATGTAATGTTACCTGAGGATGTGAGTGCACCTGTCATGTCCTGTGGTTATATACTGTATGTAATGTTAACTGAGGATGTGAGTGCACCTGTCATGTCCTGTGGTTATATACTGTATGTAATGTTACCTGAGGATGTGAGTGCACCTGTCATGTCCTGTGGTTATATACTGTATGTAATGTTACCTGAGGGTGTGAGTGCACCTGTCATGTCCTGTGGTTATATACTGTATGTACATGTTACCTGAGGATGTGAGCGCACCTGTCATGTCCTGTGGTTATATACTGTATGTACATGTTACATGAGGATGTGAGCGCACCTGTCATGTCCTGTGGTTATATACTGTATGTAATGTTACCTGAGGGTGTGAGTGCACCTGTCAAGTCCTGTGGTTATATACTGTATGTAATGTTACCTGATGATGTGAGTGCACCTGTCATGTCCTGTGGTTATATACTGTATGTATCTGTTACCTGAGGATGTGAGTGCACCTGTCATGTCCTGTGGTTATATACTGTATGTACATGTTACCTGAGGATGTGAGCGCACCTGTCATGTCCTGTGGTTATATACTGTATGTAATGTTACCTGAGGATGTGAGCGCACCTGTCATGTCCTGTGGTATATACTGTATGTAATGTTACCTGAGGATGTGAGCGCACCTGTCATGTCCTGTGGTTATATACTGTATGTAATGTTACCTGAGGATGTGAGTGCACCTGTCATGCCCTGTGGTTATATACTGTATGTACATGTTACCTGAGGATGTGAGCGCACCTGTCATGTCCTGTGGTAATATACTGTATGTACATGTTACATGAGGATGTGAGAGCACCTGTCATGTCCTGTGGTTATATACTGTATATAATATTACCTGATGATGTGAGTGCACCTGTCATGTCCTGTGGTTATATACTGTATGTACATGTTACCTGAGGGTGTGAGAGCACCTGTCATGTCCTGTGGTTATATACTGTATGTAATGTTACCTGAGGATGTGAGCGCACCTGTCATGTCCTGTGGTTATATACTGTATGTATCTGTTACCTGAGGATGTGAGTGCACCTGTCATACCCTGTGGTTATATACTGTATGTAATGTTACCTGAGGATGTGAGTGCACCTGTCATGTCCTGTGGTTATATACTGTATGTAATGTTACCTGAGGATGTGAGTGCACCTGTCATACCCTGTGGTTATATACTGTATGTAATGTTACCTGAGGATGTGAGAGCACCTGTCATGTCCTGTGGTTATATACTGTATGTATCTGTTACCTGATGATGTGAGTGCACCTGTCATGTCCTGTGGTTATATACTGTATGTAATGTTTCCTGAGGATGTGAGTGCACCTGTCATGTCCTGTGGTTATATACTGTATGTAATGTTTCCTGAGGATGTGAGTGCACCTGTCATGTCCTGTGGTTATATACTGTATGTAATGTTACCTGAGGATGTGAGTGCACCTGTCATGTCCTGTGGTTATATACTGTATGTAATGTTACCTGAGGATGTGAGTGCACCAGTCATGTCCTGTGGTTATATACTGTATGTAATGTTACATGAGGATGTGAGTGCACCTGTCATGTCCTGTGGTTATATACTGTATGTAATGTTACCTGAGGGTGTGAGCGCACCTGTCATGTCCTGTGGTTATATACTGTATGTATCTGTTACCTGATGATGTGAGTGCACCTGTCATGTCCTGTGGTTATACACTGTATGTAATGTTACCTGAGGATGTGAGTGCACCTGTCATGTCCTGTGGTTATATACTGTATGTAATGTTACCTGAGGATGTGAGTGCACCTGTCATGTCCTGTGGTTATATACTGTATGTAATGTTACCTGAGGATGTGAGTGCACCTGTCATGTCCTGTGGTTATATACTGTATGTAATGTTACCTGAGGATGTGAGCGCTCCTGTCATGCCCTGTGGTTATATACTGTATGTACATGTTACATGAGGATGTGAGCGCACCTGTCATGTCCTGTGGTTATATACTGTATGTAATGTTACCTGAGGATGTGAGAGCACCTGTCATGTCCTGTGGTTATATACTGTATGTACATGTTACCTGAGGATGTGAGAGCACCTGTCATGTCCTGTGGTTATATACTGTATGTAATGTTACCTGAGGATGTGAGTGCACCTGTCATGTCCTGTGGTTATATACTGTATGTAATGTTACCTGAGGATGTGAGCGCACCTGTCATGTCCTGTGGTTATATACTGTATGTACATGTTACCTGAGGATGTGAGAGCACCTGTCATGTCCTGTGGTTATATACTGTATATTATATTACCTGATGATGTGAGTGCACCTGTCATGTCCTGTGGTTATATACTGTATGTACATGTTACCTGAGGGTGTGAGTGCACCTGTCATGTCCTGTGGTAATATACTGTATGTAATGTTACATGAGGATGTGAGAGCACCTGTCATGTCCTGTGGTTATATACTGTATATTATATTACCTGATGATGTGAGTGCACCTGTCATGTCCTGTGGTTATATACTGTATGTACATGTTACCTGAGGGTGTGAGTGCACCTGTCATGTCCTGTGGTTATATACTGTATGTAATGTTACCTGAGGGTGTGAGTGCACCTGTCATGTCCTGTGGTTATATACTGTATGTACATGTTACCTGAGGGTGTGAGAGCACCTGTCATGTCCTGTGGTTATATACTGTATGTATCTGTTACCTGAGGATGTGAGCGCACCTGTCATGACCTGTGGTTATATACTGTATGTAATGTTACCTGAGGATGTGAGCGCACCTGTCATGTCCTGTGGTTATATACTGTATGTACATGTTACCTGAGGGTGTGAGTGCAGCTGTCATATCCTGTGGTTTATATTCTGTATGCTGACATTACATTAATGTTATTCTTATCCTCATGTACTGTGATATATACTGGGGTTCAGTAACTGTATTATTATGTGGGTAGCTGGGGTGTCAGAACCATTCTGCTGCCGCCACTCACAGACCCTCCAACATGACCCATTCCATTAGGTACAAACAGGTTTGCCTACGCGCCCGATTTGGTCAGGAGCCTCCCGAATATCGGGTGCTGCTCCCGACCCCCCGGAAAGGCAGGCAAACCTCCTGGCCTCCGGTTGCCCCCTGGACTACTAGTTTAAACCCAGATGATGCTATTTGCACTGAATTGCGTCATCGTGGCTCCACCCCCTTCTTCACAATGCCTTTTTTCGGCATTGTGAAGAGGGGGCAGGGCCACGATAACGCGATGCCCCCAAAACAGCATCATAGCCCGGCCACGCCCCCCCACAGAATGCAGGCATTCAGCTCCCTCCCGGAAGGACATTATATACACAGTGCTCTGCTCCTGTACTCCCCACCTAATGTATGACTGCAGACACCTGTGGTGTAACACCTGTCTCATCTATTACCTAGCTCAGCACAGGTGTCTGCAGTCATACATTATATACACAGTGCTGCTCCTGTACTCCCCACCTAATGTATGACTGCAGCCACCTGTGGTGTAACACCTGTCTCATCTATTACCTAGCTCAGCACAGGTGTCTGCAGTCATACATTATATACACAGTGCTGCTCCTGTACTCCCCACCTAATGTATGACTGCAGACACCTGTGGTGTAACACCTGTCTCATCTATTACCTAGCTCAGCACAGGTGTCTGCAGTCATACATTATATACACAGTGCTGCTCCTGTACTCCCCACCTAATGTATGACTGCAGACACCTGTGGTGTAACACCTGTCTCTTCTATTACCTAGCTCAGCACAGGTGTCTGCAGTCATACATTATATACACAATGCTCTGCTCCTGTACTCCCCACCTAATGTATGACTGCAGCCACCTGTGGTGTAACACCTGTCTCATCTATTACCTAGCTCAGCACAGGTGTCTGCAGTCATACATTATATACACAGTGCTCTGCTCCTGTACTCCCCACCTAATGTATGACTGCAGCCACCTGTGGTGTAACACCTGTCTCATCTATTACCTAGCTCAGCACAGGTGTCTGCAGTCATACATTATATACACAGTGCTCTGCTCCTGTACTCCCCACCTAATGTATGACTGCAGCCACCTGTGGTGTAACACCTGTCTCATCTATTACCTAGCTCAGCAAAGGTGTCTGCAGTCATACATTATATACACAGTGCTGCTCCTGTACTCCCCACCTAATGTATGACTGCAGCCACCTGTGGTGTAACACCTGTCTCATCTATTACCTAGCTCAGCACAGGTGTCTGCAGTCATACATTATATACACAGTGCTCTGCTCCTGTACTCCCCACCTAATGTATGACTGCAGCCACCTGTGGTGTAACACCTGTCTCATCTATTACCTAGCTCAGCACAGGTGTCTGCAGTCATACATTATATACACAGTGCTCTGCTCCTGTACTCCCCACCTAATGTATAACTGCAGCCACCTGTGGTGTAACACCTGTCTCATCTATTACCTAGCTCAGCAAAGGTGTCTGCAGTCATACATTATATACACAGTGCTGCTCCTGTACTCCCCACCTAATGTATGACTGCAGCCACCTGTGGTCTAACACCTGTCTCATCTATTACCTAGCTCAGCACAGGTGTCTGCAGTCATACATTATATACACAGTGCTCTGCTCCTGTACTCCCCACCTAATGTATGACTGCAGCCACCTGTGGTGTAACACCTGTCTCATCTATTACCTAGTTCAGCACAGGTGTCTCCAGTCATACATTATATACACAGTGCTGCTCCTGTACTCCCCACCTAATGTATGACTGCAGCCACCTGTGGTGTAACACCTGTCTCATCTATTACCTAGCTCAGCACAGGTGTCTGCAGTCATACATTATATACACAGTGCTCTGCTCCTGTACTCCCCACCTAATGTATGACTGCAGCCACCTGTGGTGTAACACCTGTCTCATCTATTACCTAGCTCAGCACAGGTGTCTGCAGTCATACATTATATACACAGTGCTGCTCTGGTACTCCCCACCTAATGTATGACTGCAGACACCTGTGGTGTAACACCTGTCTCATCTATTACCTAGCTCAGCACAGGTGTCTGCAGTCATACATTATATACACCATGCTCTGCTCCTGTACTCCCACCTAATGTATGACTGCAGCCACCTGTGGTGTAACACCTGTCTCATCTATTACCTAGCTCAGCAAAGGTGTCTGCAGTCATACATTATATACACAGTGCTGCTCCTGTACTCCCCACCTAATGTATGACTGCAGCCACCTGTGGTGTAACACCTGTCTCATCTATTACCTAGCTCAGCACAGGTGTCTGCAGTCATACATTATATACACAGTGCTGCTCCTGTACTCCCCACCTAATGTATGACTGCAGCCACCTGTGGTGTAACACCTGTCTCATCTATTACCTAGCTCAGCACAGGTGTCTGCAGTCATACATTATATACACAGTGCTCTGCTCCTGTACTCCCCACCTAATGTATGACTGCAGACACCTGTGGTGTAACACCTGTCTCATCTATTACCTAGCTCAGCACAGGTGTCTGCAGTCATACATTATATACACAGTGCTGCTCCTGTACTCCCCACCTAATGTATGACTGCAGCCACCTGTGGTGTAACACCTGTCTCATCTATTACCTAGCTCAGCACAGGTGTCTGCAGTCATACATTATATACACAGTGCTGCTCCTGTACTCCCCACCTAATGTATGACTGCAGACACCTGTGGTGTAACACCTGTCTCATCTATTACCTAGCTCAGCACAGGTGTCTGCAGTCATACATTATATACACAGTGCTGCTCCTGTACTCCCCACCTAATGTATGACTGCAGACACCTGTGGTGTAACACCTGTCTCATCTATTACCTAGCTCAGCACAGGTGTCTGCAGTCATACATTATATACACAATGCTCTGCTCCTGTACTCCCCACCTAATGTATGACTGCAGCCACCTGTGGTGTAACACCTGTCTCATCTATTACCTAGCTCAGCACAGGTGTCTGCAGTCATACATTATATACACAGTGCTCTGCTCCTGTACTCCCCACCTAATGTATGACTGCAGCCACCTGTGGTGTAACACCTGTCTCATCTATTACCTAGCTCAGCACAGGTGTCTGCAGTCATACATTATATACACAGTGCTCTGCTCCTGTACTCCCCACCTAATGTATGACTGCAGCCACCTGTGGTGTAACACCTGTCTCATCTATTACCTAGCTCAGCAAAGGTGTCTGCAGTCATACATTATATACACAGTGCTGCTCCTGTACTCCCCACCTAATGTATGACTGCAGCCACCTGTGGTGTAACACCTGTCTCATCTATTACCTAGCTCAGCACAGGTGTCTGCAGTCATACATTATATACACAGTGCTCTGCTCCTGTACTCCCCACCTAATGTATGACTGCAGCCACCTGTGGTGTAACACCTGTCTCATCTATTACCTAGCTCAGCACAGGTGTCTGCAGTCATACATTATATACACAGTGCTCTGCTCCTGTACTCCCCACCTAATGTATAACTGCAGCCACCTGTGGTGTAACACCTGTCTCATCTATTACCTAGCTCAGCAAAGGTGTCTGCAGTCATACATTATATACACAGTGCTGCTCCTGTACTCCCCACCTAATGTATGACTGCAGCCACCTGTGGTCTAACACCTGTCTCATCTATTACCTAGCTCAGCACAGGTGTCTGCAGTCATACATTATATACACAGTGCTCTGCTCCTGTACTCCCCACCTAATGTATGACTGCAGCCACCTGTGGTGTAACACCTGTCTCATCTATTACCTAGTTCAGCACAGGTGTCTCCAGTCATACATTATATACACAGTGCTGCTCCTGTACTCCCCACCTAATGTATGACTGCAGCCACCTGTGGTGTAACACCTGTCTCATCTATTACCTAGCTCAGCACAGGTGTCTGCAGTCATACATTATATACACAGTGCTCTGCTCCTGTACTCCCCACCTAATGTATGACTGCAGCCACCTGTGGTGTAACACCTGTCTCATCTATTACCTAGCTCAGCACAGGTGTCTGCAGTCATACATTATATACACAGTGCTGCTCTGGTACTCCCCACCTAATGTATGACTGCAGACACCTGTGGTGTAACACCTGTCTCATCTATTACCTAGCTCAGCACAGGTGTCTGCAGTCATACATTATATACACCATGCTCTGCTCCTGTACTCCCACCTAATGTATGACTGCAGCCACCTGTGGTGTAACACCTGTCTCATCTATTACCTAGCTCAGCAAAGGTGTCTGCAGTCATACATTATATACACAGTGCTGCTCCTGTACTCCCCACCTAATGTATGACTGCAGCCACCTGTGGTGTAACACCTGTCTCATCTATTACCTAGCTCAGCACAGGTGTCTGCAGTCATACATTATATACACAGTGCTGCTCCTGTACTCCCCACCTAATGTATGACTGCAGCCACCTGTGGTGTAACACCTGTCTCATCTATTACCTAGCTCAGCACAGGTGTCTGCAGTCATACATTATATACACAGTGCTCTGCTCCTGTACTCCCCACCTAATGTATGACTGCAGACACCTGTGGTGTAACACCTGTCTCATCTATTACCTAGCTCAGCACAGGTGTCTGCAGTCATACATTATATACACAGTGCTGCTCCTGTACTCCCCACCTAATGTATGACTGCAGCCACCTGTGGTGTAACACCTGTCTCATCTATTACCTAGCTCAGCACAGGTGTCTGCAGTCATACATTATATACACAGTGCTGCTCCTGTACTCCCCACCTAATGTATGACTGCAGACACCTGTGGTGTAACACCTGTCTCATCTATTACCTAGCTCAGCACAGGTGTCTGCAGTCATACATTATATACACAGTGCTGCTCCTGTACTCCCCACCTAATGTATGACTGCAGCCACCTGTGGTGTAACACCTGTCTCATCTATTACCTAGCTCAGCACAGGTGTCTGCAGTCATACATTATATACACAGTGCTCTGCTCCTGTACTCCCCACCTAATGTATAACTGCAGCCACCTGTGGTGTAACACCTGTCTCATCTATTACCTAGCTCAGCAAAGGTGTCTGCAGTCATACATTATATACACAGTGCTGCTCCTGTACTCCCCACCTAATGTATGACTGCAGCCACCTGTGGTGTAACACCTGTCTCATCTATTACCTAGCTCAGCACAGGTGTCTGCAGTCATACATTATATACACAGTGCTCTGCTCCTGTACTCCCCACCTAATGTATGACTGCAGCCACCTGTGGTGTAACACCTGTCTCATCTATTACCTAGTTCAGCACAGGTGTCTCCAGTCATACATTATATACACAGTGCTGCTCCTGTACTCCCCACCTAATGTATGACTGCAGCCACCTGTGGTGTAACACCTGTCTCATCTATTACCTAGCTCAGCACAGGTGTCTGCAGTCATACATTATATACACAGTGCTCTGCTCCTGTACTCCCCACCTAATGTATGACTGCAGCCACCTGTGGTGTAACACCTGTCTCATCTATTACCTAGCTCAGCACAGGTGTCTGCAGTCATACATTATATACACAGTGCTGCTCTGGTACTCCCCACCTAATGTATGACTGCAGACACCTGTGGTGTAACACCTGTCTCATCTATTACCTAGCTCAGCACAGGTGTCTGCAGTCTTACATTATATACACAGTGCTGCTCCTGTACTCCCCACCTAATGTATGACTGCAGCCACCTGTGGTGTAACACCTGTCTCATCTATTACCTAGCTCAGCACAGGTGTCTGCAGTCATACATTATATACACAGTGCTGCTCCTGTACTCCCCACCTAATGTATGACTGCAGACACCTGTGGTGTAACACCTGTCTCATCTATTACCTAGCTCAGCACAGGTGTCTGCAGTCATACATTATATACACAGTGCTCTGCTCCTGTACTCCCCACCTAATGTATGACTGCAGCCACCTGTGGTGTAACACCTGTCTCATCTATTCCCTAGCTCAGCACAGGTGTCTGCAGTCATACATTATATACACAGTGCTGCTCCTGTAGTCCCCACCTAATGTATGACTGCAGCCACCTGTGGTGTAACACCTGTCTCATCTATTACCTAGCTCAGCACAGGTGTCTGCAGTCATACATTATATACACAGTGCTCTGCTCCTGTACTCCCCACCTAATGTATGACTGCAGCCACCTGTGGTGTAACACCTGTCTCACCTATTACGTAGCTCAGCACAGGTGTCTGCAGTCATACATTATATACACAGTGCTCTGCTCCTGTACTCCTCACCTAATGTATGACTGCAGCCACCTGTGGTGTAACACCTGTCTCATCTATTACCTAGCTCAGCACAGGTGTCTGCAGTCATACATTATATACACAGTGCTGCTCCTGTACTCCCCACCTAATGTATGACTGCAGCCACCTGTGGTGTAACACCTGTCTCATCTATTACCTAGCTCAGCACAGGTGTCTGCAGTCATACATTATATACACAGTGCTCTGCTCCTGTACTCCCCACCTAATGTATGACTGCAGCCACCTGTGGTGTAACACCTGTCTCATCTATTCCCTAGCTCAGCACAGGTGTCTGCAGTCATACATTATATACACAGTGCTGCTCCTGTACTCCCCACCTAATGTATGACTGCAGACACCTGTGGTGTAACACCTGTCTCATCTATTACCTAGCTCAGCACAGGTGTCTGCAGTCATACATTATATACACAGTGCTCTGCTCCTGTACTCCCCACCTAATGTATGACTGCAGCCACCTGTGGTGTAACACCTGTCTCATCTATTACCTAGCTCAGCAAAGGTGTCTGCAGTCATACATTATATACACAGTGCTGCTCCTGTAGTCCCCACCTAATGTATGACTGCAGCCACCTGTGGTGTAACACCTGTCTCATCTATTACCTAGCTCAGCACAGGTGTCTGCAGTCATACATTATATACACAGTGCTCTGCTCCTGTACTCCCCACCTAATGTATGACTGCAGCCACCTGTGGTGTAACACCTGTCTCACCTATTACCTAGCTCAGCACAGGTGTCTGCAGTCATACATTATATACACAGTGCTCTGCTCCTGTACTCCTCACCTAATGTATGACTGCAGTCACCTGTGGTGTAACACCTGTCTCATCTATTACCTAGCCCAGCACAGGTGTCTGCAGTCATACATTATATACACAGTGCTCTGCTCCTGTACTCCCCACCTAATGTATGACTGCAGCCACCTGTGGTGTAACACCTGTCTCATCTATTACCTAGCTCAGCACAGGTGTCTGCAGTCATACATTATATACACAGTGCTCTGCTCCTGTACTCCCCACCTAATGTATGACTGCAGCCACCTGTGGTGTAACACCTGTATCATCTATTACCTAGCTCAGCACAGGTGTCTGCAGTCATACATTATATACACAGTGCTCTGCTCCTGTACTCCCCACCTAATGTATGACTGCAGACACCTGTGATGTAACACCTGTCTCATCTATTACCTAGCTCAGCACAGGTGTCTGCAGTCATACATTATATACACAGTGCTGCTCCTGTACTCCCCACCTAATGTATGACTGCAGCCACCTGTGGTGTAACACCTGTCTCATCTATTACCTAGCTCAGCACAGGTGTCTGCAGTCATACATTATATACACAGTGCTCTGCTCCTGTACTCCCCACCTAATGTATGACTGCAGCCACCTGTGGTGTAACACCTGTCTCATCTATTACCTAGCTCAGCACAGGTGTCTGCAGTCATACATTATATACACAGTGCTGCTCCTCTACTCCCCACCTAATGTATGACTGCAGCCACCTGTGGTGTAACACCTGTCTCATCTATTACCTAGCTCACCACAGGTGTCTGCAGTCATACATTATATACACAGTGCTGCTCCTGTACTCCCCACCTAATGTATGACTGCAGCCACCTGTGGTGTAACACCTGTCTCATCTATTCCCTAGCTCAGCACAGGTGTCTGCAGTCATACATTATATACACAGCGCTCTGCTCCTGTACTCCCAACCTAATGTATGACTGCAGACACCTGTGGTGTAACACCTGTCACATCTATTACCTAGCTCAGCACAGGTGTCTGCAGTCATACATTATATACACAGTGCTGCTCCTGTACTCCCCACCTAATGTATGACTGCAGACACCTGTCTCATCTATTACCTAGCTCAGCACAGGTGTCTGCAGTCATACATTATATACACAGTGCTCTGCTCCTGTACTCCCCACCTAATGTATGACTGCAGCCACCTGTGGTGTAACACCTGTCTCATCTATTACCTAGCTCAGCAAAGGTGTCTGCAGTCATACATTATATACACAGTGCTGCTCCTGTACTCCCCACCTAATGTATGACTGCAGACACCTGTGGTGTAACACCTGTCTCATCTATTACCTAGCTCAGCACAGGTGTCTGCAGTCATACATTATATACACAGTGCTCTGCTCCTGTACTCCCCACCTAATGTATGACTGCAGCCACCTGTGGTGTAACACCTGTCTCACCTATTACCTAGCTCAGCACAGGTGTCTGCAGTCATACATTATATACACAGTGCTCTGCTCCTGTACTCCTCACCTAATGTATGACTGCAGCCACCTGTGGTGTAACACCTGTCTCATCTATTACCTAGCCCAGCACAGGTGTCTGCAGTCATACATTATATACACAGTGCTCTGCTCCTGTACTCCCCACCTAATGTATGACTGCAGCCACCTGTGGTGTAACACCTGTCTCATCTATTACATAGCTCAGCACAGGTGTCTGCAGTCATACATTATATACACAGTGCTCTGCTCCTGTACTCCCCACCTAATGTATGACTGCAGCCACCTGTGGTGTAACACCTGTCTCATCTATTACCTAGCTCAGCACAGGTGTCTGCAATCATACATTATATACACAATGCTCTGCTCCTGTATTCCCCACCTAATGTATGACTGCAGCCACCTGTGGTGTAACACCTGTCTCATCTATTACCTAGCTCAGCACAGGTGTCTGCAGTCATACATTATATACACAGTGCTCTGCTCCTGTACTCCCCACCTAATGTATGACTGCAGCCACCTGTGGTGTAACACCTGTCTCATCTATTACCTAGCTCAGCAAAGGTGTCTGCAGTCATACATTATATACACAGTGCTGCTCCTGTACTCCTCACCTAATGTATGACTGCAGACACCTGTGGTGTAACACCTGTCTCATCTATTACCTAGCTCAGCACAGCTGTCTGCAGTCATACATTATATACACAGTGCTGCTCCTGTACTCCCCACCTAATGTATGACTGCAGCCACCTGTGTTGTAACACCTGTCTCATCTATTACCTAGCTCAGCACAGGTGTCTGCAGTCATACATTATATACACAGTGCTCTGCTCCTGTACTCCCCACCTAATGTATGACTGCAGCCACCTGTGGTGTAACACCTGTCTCATCTATTACCTAGCTCAGCACAGGTGTCTGCAGTCATACATTATATACACAGTGCTCTGCACCTGTACTCCCCACCTAATGTATGACTGCTGACACCTGTGATGTAACACCTGTCTCATCTATTACCTAGCTCAGCACAGGTGTCTGCAGTCATACATTATATACACAGTGCTCTGCTCCTGTACTCCCCACCTAATGTATGACTGCAGCCACCTGTGGTGTAACACCTGTCTCATCTATTACCTAGCTCAGCACAGGTGTCTGCAGTCATACATTATATACACAGTGCTCTGCTCCTGTACTCCCCACCTAATGTATGACTGCAGACACCTGTGGTGTAACACCTGTCTCATCTATTACCTAGCCCAGCACAGGTGTCTGCAGTCATACATTATATACACAGTGCTCTGCTCCTGTACTCCCCACCTAATGTATGACTGCAGCCACCTGTGGTGTAACACCTGTCTCATCTATTACCTAGCTCAGCACAGGTGTCTGCAGTCATACATTATATACACAGTGCTCTGCTCCTGTACTCCCCACCTAATGTATGACTGCAGCCACCTGTGGTGTAACACCTGTCTCATCTATTACCTAGCTCAGCACAGGTGTCTGCAGTCATACATTATATACACAATGCGCTGCTCCTGTACTCCCCACCTAATGTATGACTGCAGCCACCTGTGGTGTAACACCTGTCTCATCTATTACCTAGCTCAGCACAGGTGTCTGCAGTCATACATTATATACACAGTGCTCTGCTCCTGTACTCCCCACCTAATGTATGACTGCAGCCACCTGTGGTGTAACACCTGTCTCATCTATTACCTAGCTCAGCACAGGTGTCTGCAGTCATACATTATATACACAGTGCTCTGCTCCTGTACTCCCCACCTAATGTATGACTGCAGCCACCTGTGGTGTAACACCTGTCTCATCTATTACCTAGCTCAGCACAGGTGTCTGCAGTCATACATTATATACACAGTGCTGCTCCTGTACTCCCCACCTAATGTATGACTGCAGACACCTGTGGTGTAACACCTGTCTCATCTATTACCTAGCTCAGCACAGGTGTCTGCAGTCACACATTATATACACAGTGCTGCTCCTGTACTCCCCACCTAATGTATGACTGCAGCCACCTGTGGTGTAACACCTGTCTCATCTATTACCTAGCTCAGCACAGGTGTCTGCAGTCATACATTATATACACAGTGCTCTGCTCCTGTACTCCCCACCTAATGTATGACTGCAGCCACCTGTGGTGTAACACATGTCTCATCTATTACCTAGCTCAGCACAGGTGTCTGCAGTCATAAATTATATACACAGTGCTCTGCTCCTGTACTCCCCATCTAATGTATGACTGCAGACACCTGTGGTGTAACACCTGTCTCATCTATTACCTAGCTCAGCACAGGTGTCTGCAGTCATACATTATATACACAGTGCTCTGCTCCTGTACTCCCCACCTAATGTATGACTGTAGACACCTGTGGTGTAACACCTGTCTCATCTATTACCTAGCTCAGCACAGGTGTCTGCAGTCATACATTATATACACAGTGCTCTGCTCCTGTACTCCACACCTAATGTATGACTGCAGCCACCTGTGGTGTAACACCTGTCTCATCTATTACCTAGCTCAGCACAGGTGTCTGCAGTCATACATTATATACACAGTGCTCTGCTCCTGTACTCCCCACCTAATGTATGACTGCAGCCACCTGTGGTGTAACACCTGTCTCTTCTATTACCTAGCTCAGCACAGGAGTCTGCAGTCATACATTATATACACAGTGCTCTGCTCCTGTACTCCCCACCTAATGTATGACTGCAGCCACCTGTGGTGTAACACCTGTCTCATCTATTACCTAGCTCAACACAGGTGTCTGCAGTCATACATTATATACACAGTGCTCTGCTCCTGTACTCCCCACCTAATGTATGACTGCAGACACCTGTGGTGTAACACCTGTCTCATCTATTACCTAGCTCAGCACAGGTGTCTGCAGTCATACATTATATACACAGTGCTCTGCTCCTGTACTCCCCACCTAATGTATGACTGCAGCCACCTGTGGTGTAACACCTGTCTCATCTATTACCTAGCTCAGCACAGGTGTCTGCAGTCATACATTATATACACAGTGCTCTGCTCCTGTACTCCCCACCTAATGTATGACTGCAGACACCTGTGGTGTAACACCTGTCTCATCTATTACCTAGCTCAGCACAGGTGTCTGCAGTCATACATTATATACACAGTGCTCTGCTCCTGTACTCCCCACCTAATGTATGACTGCAGCCACCTGTGGTGTAACACCTGTCTCATCTATTACCTAGTGCTACACAGGTGTCTGCAATAATACATTATATACACAGTGCTCTGCTCCTGTACTCCTCACCTAATGTATGACTGCAGCCATCTGTGGTGTAACACCTGTCTCATCTATTACCTAGCTCAGCACAGATGTCTGCAGTCATACATTATATACACAGTGCTGCTCCTGTACTCCCCACCTAATGTATGACTGCAACCACCTGTGGTGTAACACCTGTCTCATCTATTACCTAGCTCAGCACAGATGTCTGCAGTCATACATTATATACACAGTGCTGCTCCTGTACTCCCCACCTAATGTATGACTGCAGCCACCTGTGGTGTAACACCTGTCTCATCTATTACCTAGCTCAGCACAGGTGTCTGCAGTCATACATTATATACACAGTGCTCTGCTCCTGTACTCCCCACCTAATGTATGACTGCAGCCACCTGTGGTGTAACACCTGTCTCATCTATTACCTAGCTCAGCACAGGTGTCTGCAGTCATACATTATATACACAGTGCTCTGCTCCTGTACTCCCCACCTAATGTATGACTGCAGCCACCTGTGGTGTAACACCTGTCTCATCTATTACCTAGCTCAGCACAGGTGTCTGCAGTCATACATTATATACACAGTGCTGCTCCTGTACTCCCCATCTAATGTATGACTGCAGCCACCTGTGGTGTAACACCTGTCTCATCTATTACCTAGCTCAGCAAAGGTGTCTGCAGTCATACATTATATACACAGTGCTGCTCCTGTACTCCTCACCTAATGTATGACTGCAGACACCTGTGGTGTAACACCTGTCTCATCTATTACCTAGCTCAGCACAGCTGTCTGCAGTCATACATTATATACACAGTGCTGCTCCTGTACTCCCCACCTAATGTATGACTGCAGCCACCTGTGTTGTAACACCTGTCTCATCTATTACCTAGCTCAGCACAGGTGTCTGCAGTCATACATTATATACACAGTGCTCTGCTCCTGTACTCCCCACCTAATGTATGACTGCAGCCACCTGTGGTGTAACACCTGTCTCATCTATTACCTAGCTCAGCACAGGTGTCTGCAGTCATACATTATATACACAGTGCTCTGCACCTGTACTCCCCACCTAATGTATGACTGCTGACACCTGTGATGTAACACCTGTCTCATCTATTACCTAGCTCAGCACAGGTGTCTGCAGTCATACATTATATACACAGTGCTCTGCTCCTGTACTCCCCACCTAATGTATGACTGCAGCCACCTGTGGTGTAACACCTGTCTCATCTATTACCTAGCTCAGCACAGGTGTCTGCAGTCATACATTATATACACAGTGCTCTGCTCCTGTACTCCCCACCTAATGTATGACTGCAGCCACCTGTGGTGTAACACCTGTCTCATCTATTACCTAGCTCAGCACAGGTGTCTGCAGTCATACATTATATACACAGTGCTCTGCTCCTGTACTCCCCACCTAATGTATGACTGCAGACACCTGTGGTGTAACACCTGTCTCATCTATTACCTAGCCCAGCACAGGTGTCTGCAGTCATACATTATATACACAGTGCTCTGCTCCTGTACTCCCCACCTAATGTATGACTGCAGCCACCTGTGGTGTAACACCTGTCTCATCTATTACCTAGCTCAGCACAGGTGTCTGCAGTCATACATTATATACACAGTGCTCTGCTCCTGTTCTCCCCACCTAATGTATGACTGCAGCCACCTGTGGTGTAACACCTGTCTCATCTATTACCTAGCTCAGCACAGGTGTCTGCAGTCATACATTATATACACAATGCGCTGCTCCTGTACTCCCCACCTAATGTATGACTGCAGCCACCTGTGGTGTAACACCTGTCTCATCTATTACCTAGCTCAGCACAGGTGTCTGCAGTCATACATTATATACACAGTGCTCTGCTCCTGTACTCCCCACCTAATGTATGACTGCAGCCACCTGTGGTGTAACACCTGTCTCATCTATTACCTAGCTCAGCACAGGTGTCTGCAGTCATACATTATATACACAGTGCTCTGCTCCTGTACTCCCCACCTAATGTATGACTGCAGCCACCTGTGGTGTAACACCTGTCTCATCTATTACCTAGCTCAGCACAGGTGTCTGCAGTCATACATTATATACACAGTGCTGCTCCTGTACTCCCCACCTAATGTATGACTGCAGACACCTGTGGTGTAACACCTGTCTCATCTATTACCTAGCTCAGCACAGGTGTCTGCAGTCACACATTATATACACAGTGCTGCTCCTGTACTCCCCACCTAATGTATGACTGCAGCCACCTGTGGTGTAACACCTGTCTCATCTATTACCTAGCTCAGCACAGGTGTCTGCAGTCATACATTATATACACAGTGCTCTGCTCCTGTACTCCCCACCTAATGTATGACTGCAGCCACCTGTGGTGTAACACATGTCTCATCTATTACCTAGCTCAGCACAGGTGTCTGCAGTCATAAATTATATACACAGTGCTCTGCTCCTGTACTCCCCATCTAATGTATGACTGCAGACACCTGTGGTGTAACACCTGTCTCATCTATTACCTAGCTCAGCACAGGTGTCTGCAGTCATACATTATATACACAGTGCTCTGCTCCTGTACTCCCCACCTAATGTATGACTGTAGACACCTGTGGTGTAACACCTGTCTCATCTATTACCTAGCTCAGCACAGGTGTCTGCAGTCATACATTATATACACAGTGCTCTGCTCCTGTACTCCACACCTAATGTATGACTGCAGCCACCTGTGGTGTAACACCTGTCTCATCTATTACCTAGCTCAGCACAGGTGTCTGCAGTCATACATTATATACACAGTGCTCTGCTCCTGTACTCCCCACCTAATGTATGACTGCAGCCACCTGTGGTGTAACACCTGTCTCTTCTATTACCTAGCTCAGCACAGGAGTCTGCAGTCATACATTATATACACAGTGCTCTGCTCCTGTACTCCCCACCTAATGTATGACTGCAGCCACCTGTGGTGTAACACCTGTCTCATCTATTACCTAGCTCAACACAGGTGTCTGCAGTCATACATTATATACACAGTGCTCTGCTCCTGTACTCCCCACCTAATGTATGACTGCAGACACCTGTGGTGTAACACCTGTCTCATCTATTACCTAGCTCAGCACAGGTGTCTGCAGTCATACATTATATACACAGTGCTCTGCTCCTGTACTCCCCACCTAATGTATGACTGCAGCCACCTGTGGTGTAACACCTGTCTCATCTATTACCTAGCTCAGCACAGGTGTCTGCAGTCATACATTATATACACAGTGCTCTGCTCCTGTACTCCCCACCTAATGTATGACTGCAGACACCTGTGGTGTAACACCTGTCTCATCTATTACCTAGCTCAGCACAGGTGTCTGCAGTCATACATTATATACACAGTGCTCTGCTCCTGTACTCCCCACCTAATGTATGACTGCAGCCACCTGTGGTGTAACACCTGTCTCATCTATTACCTAGTGCTACACAGGTGTCTGCAATAATACATTATATACACAGTGCTCTGCTCCTGTACTCCTCACCTAATGTATGACTGCAGCCATCTGTGGTGTAACACCTGTCTCATCTATTACCTAGCTCAGCACAGATGTCTGCAGTCATACATTATATACACAGTGCTGCTCCTGTACTCCCCACCTAATGTATGACTGCAACCACCTGTGGTGTAACACCTGTCTCATCTATTACCTAGCTCAGCACAGATGTCTGCAGTCATACATTATATACACAGTGCTGCTCCTGTACTCCCCACCTAATGTATGACTGCAGCCACCTGTGGTGTAACACCTGTCTCATCTATTACCTAGCTCAGCACAGGTGTCTGCAGTCATACATTATATACACAGTGCTCTGCTCCTGTACTCCCCACCTAATGTATGACTGCAGCCACCTGTGGTGTAACACCTGTCTCATCTATTACCTAGCTCAGCACAGGTGTCTGCAGTCATACATTATATACACAGTGCTCTGCTCCTGTACTCCCCACCTAATGTATGACTGCAGCCACCTATGGTGTAACACCTGTCTCATCTATTACCTAGCTCAGCACAGGTGTCTGCAGTCATACATTATATACATTATATACACAGTGCTGCTCCTGTACTCCCCACCAAATGTATGACTGCAGCCACCTGTGGTGTAACACCTGTCTCATCTATTACCTAGCCCAGCACAGGTGTCTGCAGTCATACATTATATACACAGTGCTCTGCTCCTGTACTCCCCACCTAATGTATGAATGCAGCCACCTGTAGTGTAACACCTGTCTCATCTATTACCTAGCTCAGCACAGGTGTCTGCAGTCATACATTATATGCACAGTGCTCTGTTCCTGTACTCCCCACCTAATGTATGACTGCTGACACCTGTGGTGTAACACCTGTCTCACCTATTACCTAGCCCAGCACAGGTGTCTGCAGTCATACATTATATACACAGTGCTCTGCTCCTGTACTCCCCACCTAATGTATGACTGCAGCCACCTGTGGTGTAACACCTGTCTCACCTATTACCTAGCCCAGCACAGGTGTCTGCAGTCATACATTATATACACAGTGCTCTGCTCCTGTACTCCCCACCTAATGTATGACTGCAGACACCTGTGGTGTAACACCTGTCTCATCTATTACCTAGCTCAGCACAGGTGTCTGCAGTCATACATTATATACACAGTGCTCTGCTCCTGTACTCCCCACCTAATGTATGACTGCAGACACCTGTGATGTAACACCTGTCTCACCTATTACCTAGCCCAGCACAGGTGTCTGCAGTCATACACTATATATACAGTGCACTGCTCCTGTACTCCCCACCTAATGTATGACTGCAGCCACCTGTGGTGTAACACCTGTCTCATCTATTACCTAGCTCAGCGCAGGTGTCTGCAGTCATACATTATATACACAGTGCTCTGCTCCTGTACTCCCCACCTAATGTATGACTGCAGCCACCTGTAGTGTAACACCTGTCTCATCTATTACCTAGCCCAGCACAGGTGTCTGCAGTCATACATTATATACACAGAGCTGCTCCTGTACTCCCCACCTAATGTATGACTGCAGCCACCTGTTGTGTAACACCTGTCTCATCTATTACCTAGCCCAGCACAGGTGTCTGCAGTCATACATTATATACACAGTGCTCTGCTCCTGTACTCCCCACCTAATGTATGACTGCAGCCACCTGTGGTGTAACACCTGTCTCATCTATTACCTAGCTCAGCGCAGGTGTCTGCAGTCATACATTATATACACAGTGCTCTGCTCCTGTACTCCCCACCTAATGTATGACTGCTGACACCTGTGGTGTAACACCTGTCTCATCTATTACCTAGCCCAGCACAGGTGTCTGCAGTCATACATTATATACACAGTGCTCTGCTCCTGTACTCCCCACCTAATGTATGACTGCAGCCACCTGTGGTGTAACACCTGTCTCATCTATTACCTAGCCCAGCACAGGTGTCTGCAGTCATACATTATATACACAGTGCTCTGCTCCTGTACTCCCCACCTAATGTATGACTGCAGCCACCTGTAGTGTAACACCTGTCTCATCTATTACCTAGCTCAGCACAGGTGTCTGCAGTCATACATTATATACACAGTGCTCTGCTCCTGTACTCCCCACCTAATGTATGACTGCAGCCACCTGTTGTGTAACACCTGTCTCATCTATTACCTAGCCCAGCACAGGTGTCTGCAGTCATACATTATATACACAGTGCTCTGCTCCTGTACTCCCCACCTAATGTATGACTGCAGCCACCTGTGGTGTAACACCTGTCTCATCTATTACCTAGCTCAGCGCAGGTGTCTGCAGTCATACATTATATACACAGTGCTCTGCTCCTGTACTCCCCACCTAATGTATGACTGCTGACACCTGTGGTGTAACACCTGTCTCATCTATTACCTAGCCCAGCACAGGTGTCTGCAGTCATACATTATATACACAGTGCTCTGCTCCTGTACTCCCCACCTAATGTATGACTGCAGCCACCTGTGGTGTAACACCTGTCTCATCTATTACCTAGCCCAGCACAGGTGTCTGCAGTCATACATTATATACACAGTGCTCTGCTCCTGTACTCCCCACCTAATGTATGACTGCAGCCACCTGTAGTGTAACACCTGTCTCATCTATTACCTAGCTCAGCACAGGTGTCTGCAGTCATACATTATATACACAGTGCTCTGCTCCTGTACTCCCCACCTAATGTATGACTGCAGCCACCTGTGGTGTAACACCTGTCTCATCTATTACCTAGCACAGCACAGGTGTCTGCAGTCATACATTATATACACAGTGCTCTGCTCCTGTACTCCCCACCTAATGTATGACTGCAGCCACCTGTGGTGTAACACCTGTCTCATCTATTACCTAGCTCAGCACAGGTGTCTGCAGTCATACATTATATACACAGTGCTCTGCTCCTGTACTCCCCACCTAATGTATGACTGCAGCCACCTGTGGTGTAACACCTGTCTCATCTATTACCTAGCTCAGCACAGGTGTCTGCAGTCATACATTATATACACAATGCTCTGCTCCTGTACTCCCCACCTAATGTATGACTGCAGCCACCTGTGGTGTAACACCTGTCTCATCTATTACCTAGCCCAGCACAGGTGTCTGCAGTCATACATTATATACACAGTGCTCTACTCCTGTACTCCCCACCTAATGTATGACTGCAGCCACCTGTGGTGTAACACCTGTCTCACCTATTACCTAGTGCTACACAGGTGTCTGCAGTCATACATTATATACACAGTGCTGCTCCTGTACTCCCCACCTAATGTATGACTGCAGCCACCTGTGGTGTAACACCTGTCTCATCTATTACCTAGCTCAGCACAGGTGTCTGCAGTCATACATTATATACACAGTGCTCTGCTCCTGTACTCCCCACCTAATGTATGACTGCAGCCACCTGTAGTGTAACACCTGTCTCATCTATTACCTAGCTCAGCACAGGTGTCTGCAGTCATACATTATATACACAGAGCTGCTCCTGTACTCCCCACCTAATGTATGACTGCAGCCACCTGTGGTGTAACACCTGTCTCATCTATTACCTAGCACAGCACAGGTGTCTGCAGTCATACATTATATACACAGTGCTCTGCTCCTGTACTCCCCACCTAATGTATGACTGCAGCCACCTGTGGTGTAACACCTGTCTCATCTATTACCTAGCACAGCACAGGTGTCTGCAGTCATACATTATATACACAGTGCTCTGCTCCTGTACTCCCCACCTAATGTATGACTGCAGACACCTGTCTCATGTATTACCTAGCTCAGCACAGGTGTCTGCAGTCATACATTATATACACAGTGCTGCTCCTGTACTCCCCACCTAATGTATGACTGCAGCCACCTGTGGTGTAACACCTGTCTCATCTATTACCTAGCTCAGCACAGGTGTCTGCAGTCATACATTATATACACAGTGCTCTGCTCCTGTACTCCCCACCTAATGTATGACTGCAGCCACCTGTGGTGTAACACCTGTCTCATCTATTACCTAGCCCAGCACAGGTGTCTGCAGTCATACATTATATACACAGTGCTCTGCTCCTGTACTCCCCACCTAATGTATGACTGCAGCCACCTGTGGTGTAACACCTGTCTCATCTATTACCTAGCTCAGCGCAGGTGTCTGCAGTCATACATTATGTACACAGTGCTCTGCTCCTGTACTCCCCACCTAATGTATGACTGCTGACACCTGTGGTGTAACACCTGTCTCATCTATTACCTAGCCCAGCACAGGTGTCTGCAGTCATACATTATATACACAGTGCTCTGCTCCTGTACTCCCCACCTAATGTATGAATGCAGTCACCTGTAGTGTAACACCTGTCTCATCTATTACCTAGCTCAGCACAGGTGTCTGCAGTCATACATTATATACACAGAGCTGCTCCTGTACTCCCCACCTAATGTATGACTGCAGCCACCTGTGGTGTAACACCTGTCTCATCTATTACCTAGCTCAGCACAGGTGTCTGCAGTCATACATTATATACACAGTGCTGCTCCTGTACTCCCCACCAAATGTATGACTGCAGCCACCTGTGGTGTAACACCTGTCTCATCTATTACCTAGCCCAGCACAGGTGTCTGCAGTCATACATTATATACACAGTGCTCTGCTCCTGTACTCCCCACCTAATGTATGAATGCAGCCACCTGTAGTGTAACACCTGTCTCATCTATTACCTAGCTCAGCACAGGTGTCTGCAGTCATACATTATATACACAGTGCTCTGCACCTGTACTCCCCACCTCATGTATGACTGCAGCCACCTGTGGTGTAACACCTGTCGCATCTATTACCTAGCTCAGCACAGGTGTCTGCAGTCATACATTATATACACAGTGCTGCTCCTGTACTCCCCACCTAATGTATGACTGCAGCCACCTGTGGTGTAACACCTGTCTCATCTATTACCTAGCTCAGCACAGGTGTCTGCAGTCATACATTATATACACAGTGCTGCTCCTGTACTCCCCACCTAATGTATGACTGCAGCCACCTGTGGTGTAACACCTGTCTCATCTATTACCTAGCTCAGCACAGGTGTCTGCAGTCATACATTATATACACAGTGCTCTGCTCCTGTACTCCCCACCTAATGTATGACTGCAGCCACCTGTGGTGTAACACCTGTCTCATCTATTACCTAGTTCAGCACAGGTGTCTGCAGTCATACATTATATACACAGTGCTGCTCCTGTACTCCCCACCTAATGTATGACTGCAGCCACCTGTGGTGTAACACCTGTCTCATCTATTACCTAGCTCAGCACAGGTGTCTGCAGTCATACATTATATACACAGTGCTCTGCTCCTGTACTCCCCACCTAATGTATGACTGCAGCCACCTGTGGTGTAACACCTGTCTCATCTATTACCTAGCTCAGCACAGGTGTCTGCAGTCATACAATATATACACAGTGCTCTGCTCCTGTACTCCCCACCTAATGTATGACTGCAGCCACCTGTGGTGTAACACCTGTCTCATCTATTACCTAGCCCAGCACAGGTGTCTGCAGTCATACATTATATACACAGTGCTGCTCCTGTACTCCCCACCTAATGTATGACTGCAGCCACCTGTGGTGTAACACCTGTCTCATCTATTACCTAGCTCAGCACAGGTGTCTGCAGTCATACATTATATACACAGTGCTCTGCTCCTGTACTCCCCACCTAATGTATGACTGCAGCCACCTGTGGTGTAACACCTGTCTCATCTATTACCTAGCTCAGCACAGGTGTCTGCAGTCATACATTATATACACAATGCTCTGCTCCTGTACTCCCCACCTAATGTATGACTGCAGTCACCTGTGGTGTAACACCTGTCTCATCTATTACCTAGCTCAGCACAGGTGTCTGCAGTCATACATTATATACATTATATACACAGTGCTGCTCCTGTACTCCCCACCAAATGTATGACTGCAGCCACCTGTGGTGTAACACCTGTCTCATCTATTACCTAGCTCAGCACAGGTGTCTGCAGTCATACATTATATACACAGTGCTCTGCACCTGTACTCCCCACCTCATGTATGACTGCAGCCACCTGTGGTGTAACACCTGTCGCATCTATTACCTAGCTCAGCACAGGTGTCTGCAGTCATACATTATATACACAATGCTCTGCTCCTGTACTCCCCACCTAATGTATGACTGCAGCCACCTGTCGTGTAACACCCGTCTCATCTATTACCTAGCTCAGCACAGGTGTCTGCAGTCATACATTATATACACAGTGCTCTGCTCCTGTACTCCCCACCTAATGTATGACTGCAGCCACCTGTGGTGTAACACCTGTCTCATCTATTACCTAGCTCAGCACAGGTGTCTGCAGTCATACATTATATACACAGTGCTCTGCTCCTGTACTCCCCACCTAATGTATGACTGCAGCCACCTGTGGTGTAACACCTGTCTCATCTATTACCTAGCTCAGCACAGGTGTCTGCAGTCATACATTATATACACAGTGCTCTGCTCCTGTACTCCCCACCTAATGTATGACTGCAGCCACCTGTGGTGTAACACCTGTCTCATCTATTACCTAGCTCAGCACAGGTGTCTGCAGTCATACATTATATACACAGTGCTCTGCTCCTGTACTCCCCACCTAATGTATGACTGCAGCCACCTGTGGTGTAACACCTGTCTCATCTATTACCTAGCTCAGCACAGGTGTCTGCAGTCATACATTATATACACAGTGCTCTGCTCCTGTACTCCCCACCTAATGTATGACTGCAGCCACCTGTGGTGTAACACCTGTCTCATCTATTACCTAGCCCAGCACAGGTGTCTGCAGTCATACATTATATACACAGTGCTCTGCTCCTGTACTCCCCACCTAATGTATGACTGCAGCCACCTGTGGTATAACACCTGTCTCATCTATTACCTAGCTCAGCACAGGTGTCTGCAGTCATACATTATATACACAGTGCTCTGCTCCTGTTCTCCCCACCTAATGTATGACTGCAGCCACCTGTGGTGTAACACCTGTCTCATCTATTACCTAGCTCAGCACAGGTGTCTGCAGTCATACATTATATACACAGTGCTCTGCTCCTGTACTCCCCACCTAATGTATGACTGCAGACACCTGTGGTGTAACACCTGTCTCATCTATTACCTAGCTCAGCACAGGTGTCTGCAGTCATACATTATATACACAATGCTCTGCTCCTGTACTCCCCACCTAATGTATGACTGCAGCCACCTGTGGTGTAACACCTGTCTCATCTATTACCTAGCCCAGCACAGGTGTCTGCAGTCATACATTATATACACAGTGCTCTACTCCTGTACTCCCCACCTAATGTATGACTGCAGCCACCTGTGGTGTAACACCTGTCTCACCTATTACCTAGTGCTACACAGGTGTCTGCAGTCATACATTATATACACAGTGCTGCTCCTGTACTCCCCACCTAATGTATGACTGCAGCCACCTGTGGTGTAACACCTGTCTCATCTATTACCTAGCTCAGCACAGGTGTCTGCAGTCATACATTATATACACAGTGCTCTGCTCCTGTACTCCCCACCTAATGTATGACTGCAGCCACCTGTGGTGTAACACCTGTCTCATCTATTTCCTAGCTCAGCACAGGTGTCTGCAGTCATACATTATATACACAGAGCTGCTCCTGTACTCCCCACCTAATGTATGACTGCAGCCACCTGTGGTGTAACACCTGTCTCATCTATTACCTAGCTCAGCAAAGGTGTCTGCAGTCATACATTATATACACAGTGCTCTGCTCCTGTACTCCCCACCTAATGTATGACTGCTGACACCTGTGGTGTAACACCTGTCTCATCTATTACCTAGCCCAGCACAGGTGTCTGCAGTCATACATTATATACACAGTGCTCTGCTCCTGTACTCCCCACCTAATGTATGACTGCAGCCACCTGTAGTGTAACACCTGTCTCATCTATTACCTAGCTCAGCACAGGTGTCTGCAGTCATACATTATATACACAGAGCTGCTCCTGTACTCCCCACCTAATGTATGACTGCAGCCACCTGTGGTGTAACACCTGTCTCATCTATTACCTAGCACAGCACAGGTGTCTGCAGTCATACATTATATACACAGTGCTCTGCTCCTGTACTCCCCACCTAATGTATGACTGCAGCCACCTGTGGTGTAACACCTGTCTCATCTATTACCTAGCTCAGCACAGGTGTCTGCAGTCATACATTATATACACAGTGCTCTGCTCCTGTACTCCTCACCTAATGTATGACTGCAGCCACCTGTGGTGTAACACCTGTCTCATCTATTACCTAGTTCAGCACAGGTGTCTGCAGTCATACATTATATACACAGTGCTGCTCCTGTACTCCCCACCTAATGTATGACTGCAGCCACCTGTGGTGTAACACCTGTCTCATCTATTACCTAGCTCAGCACAGGTGTCTGCAGTCATACATTATATACACAGTGCTCTGCTCCTGTACTCCCCACCTAATGTATGACTGCAGCCACCTGTGGTGTAACACCTGTCTCACCTATTACCTAGTGCTACACAGGTGTCTGCAGTCATACATTATATACACAGTGCTGCTCCTGTACTCCCCACCTAATGTATGACTGCAGCCACCTGTGGTGTAACACCTGTCTCATCTATTACCTAGCTCAGCACAGGTGTCTGCAGTCATACATTATATACACAGTGCTCTGCTCCTGTACTCCCCACCTAATGTATGACTGCAGCCACCTGTGGTGTAACACCTGTCTCATCTATTACCTAGCTCAGCACAGGTGTCTGCAGTCATACATTATATACACAATGCTCTGCTCCTGTACTCCCCACCTAATGTATGACTGCAGACACCTGTGGTGTAACACCTGTCTCATCTATTACCTAGCTCAGCACAGGTGTCTGCAGTCATACATTATATACACAGTGCTCTGCTCCTGTACTCCCCACCTAATGTATGACTGCAGCCACCTGTGGTGTAACACCTGTCTCACCTATTACCTAGCTCAGCACAGGTGTCTGCAGTCATACATTATATACACAGTGCTGCTCCTGTACTCCCCACCTAATGTATGACTGCAGCCACCTGTGGTGTAACACCTGTCTCATCTATTACCTAGCCCAGCGCAGGTGTCTGCAGTCATACATTATATACACAGTGCTCTGCTCCTGTACTCCCCACCTAATGTATGACTGCAGCCACCTGTGGTGTAACACCTGTCTCACCTATTACCTAGCTCAGCACAGGTGTCTGCAGTCATACATTATATACACAGTGCTGCTCCTGTACTCCCCACCTAATGTATGACTGCAGCCACCTGTGGTGTAACACCTGTCTCATCTATTACCTAGCCCAGCACAGGTGTCTGCAGTCATACATTATATACACAATGCTCTGCTCCTGTACTCCCCACCTAATGTATGACTGCAGCCACCTGTGGTGTAACACCTGTCTCATCTATTACCTAGCCCAGCACAGGTGTCTGCAGTCATACATTATATACACAGTGCTCTGCTCCTGTACTCCCCACCTAATGTATGACTGCAGCCACCTGTGGTGGAACACCTGTCTCATCTATTACCTAGCTCAGCACAGATGTCTGCAATAATACATTAGGTGGGAAGTCCAGGAGTAGAGCTTTTTGTACCTAATGGAATGGATCACGTTGGAGTGTAGGCCTACGCCCTCCTTCCTCATACAGATTAATGGAAATGTCTTATATTTACTGTTATAATAACTGACCTGCTCTTTCCCCTTACTGTCCTCAGCCTGCACTCACCTGTCCCTTCCCCTTACTGTCCTCGCCTGTCCCTTCCCCTTACTGTCCTCAGCCTGCTCTCACCTGTCCCTTCCCCTTACTGTCCTCAGCCTGCACTCACCTGTCCCTTCCCCTTACTGTCCTCAGCCTGCACTCACCTGTCCCTTCCCCTTACTGTCCTTGCCTGTCCCTTCCCCTTACTGTCCTCACCTGTCCCTTCCCCTTACTGTCCTCAGCCTGCTCTCACCTGTCCCTTCCCCTTACTGTCCTCAGCCTGCACTCACTTGTCCCTTCCCCTTACTATCCTCACCTGTCCCTTCCCCTTATTGTCCTCGGCCTGCACTCGCCTGTCACTTCCCCTTACTGTCTTCGGCCTGCGCTCGCCTGTCCCTTCCCCTCACTGTCCTCGGCCTGCGCTCGCCTGTCCCTTCCCCTCACTGTCCTCGGCATGCGCTCGCCTGTCCCTTCCCCTTACTGTGCTCGCCTGTCCCTTCCCCTTACTGTCCTCAGCCTGCACTCGCCTGTCCCTTCCCCTTACTGTGCTCGCCTGTCCCTTCCCCTTACTGTCCTCAGCCTGCACTCGCCTGTCCCTTCCCCTTACTGTGCTCGCCTGTCCCTTCCCCTTACTGTCCTCGGCCTGCACTCGCCTGTCCCTTCCCCTTACTGTCCTCGGCCTGCACTCGCCTGTCCCTTCCCCTTACTGTCCTCAGCCTGCACTCGCCTGTCCCTTCCCCTTACTGTCCTCAGCCTGCACTCGCCTGTCCCTTCCCCTTACTGTCCTCAGCCTGCACTCGCCTGTCCCTTCCCCTTACTGTCCTCAGCCTGCACTCACCTGTCTCTTCCCCTTACTGTCCTTGGCCTGCACTCGCCTGTCTCTTCCCCTTACTGTTCTCAGCCTGCACTCGCCTGTCCCTTCCCCTTACGGTCCTTGACCTGCACTCGCCTGTCCCTTTCCCTTACGGTCCTTGACCTGCACTCGCCTGTCCCTTCCCCTTACTGTCCTCGGCCTGCACTCGCCTGTCCCTTCCCCTTACTGTCCTCGGCCTGCACTCGCCTGTCCCTTCCCCTTACTGTCCTCGGCCTGCACTCGCCTGTCTCTTCCCCTTACTGTCCTCGGCCTGCACTCGCCTGTCCATTCCCCTTACTGTCCTCGGCCTGCACTCGCCTGTCCCTTCACCTTACGGTCCTCGGCCTGCACTCGCCTGTCCCTTCCCCTTACGGTCCTCAGGCTGCACTCGCCTGTCCCTTCCCCTTACTGTCCTCGGCCTGCACTCGCCTGTCCCTTCCCCTTACGGTCCTCGGCCTGCACTCGCCTGTCCCTTCCCCTTACGGTCCTCGGCCTGCACTCGCCTGTCCCTTCCCCTTACTGTCCTCGGCCTGCACTCGCCTGTCCCTTCCCCTTACTGTTCTCGGCCTGCACTCGCCTGTCCCTTCCCCTTACGGTCCTTGACCTGCACTCGCCTGTCCCTTCCCCTTACGGTCCTTGACCTGCACTCGCCTGTCCCTTCCCCTTACTGTCCTCGGCCTGCACTCGCCTGTCCCTTCCCCTTACTGTCCTCGGCCTGCACTCGCCTGTCCCTTCCCCTTACTGTCCTTGGCCTGCACTCACCTGTCCCTTCCCCTTACTGTCCTTGGCCTGCACTCGCCTGTCCCTTCCCCTTACTGTCCTTGGCCTGCACTCGCCTGTCCCTTCCCCTTACGGTCCTTGGCCTGCACTCGCCTGTCCCTTCCCCTTACTGTCCTTGGCCTGCACTCGCCTGTCCCTTCCCCTTACTGTCCTCGGCCTGCACTCGCCTGTCCCTTCCCCTTACTGTCCTTGGCCTGCACTCGCCTGTCCCTTCCCCTTACTGTTCTCGGCCTGCACTCGCCTGTCCCTTCCCCTTACGGTCCTTGGCCTGCACTCGCCTGTCCCTTCCCCTTACTGTCCTCGGCCTGCACTCGCCTGTCCCTTCCCCTTACTGTCCTTGGCCTGCACTCGCCTGTCCCTTCCCCTTACGGTCCTTGGCCTGCACTCGCCTGTCCCTTCCCCTTACTGTCCTCAGCCTGCACTCGCCTGTCCCTTCCCCTTACTGTCCTCGGCCTGCACTCGCCTGTCCCTTCCCCTTACTGTCCTTGGCCTGCACTCGCCTGTCCCTTCCCCTTACTGTCCTCACCAAAAGGCTTAATTCAATTTTTGTCAAGTTTATTTGGAATCATAAAAGACACAGGATCGGATGATTCGCCTTCAACAGACTAAATATAATGTGGGTATTAATTGTCCGAATATTACTCATTACAATCACACAGCATTGCTTTGTCACTTACGGGACTGGCTGATATTTACAGAGACTCGGGCCTCAAGGAATATTTTTTGACAGATTGAAATTTCTAACATTTCCACGACCAGGAGATAGCTACTAATTGCGGGAGAACCCTCTTCTTTGGAATACACGCTGATTACGGCATATACTACGTCATACACCGGGACTATTAGCGCATAAAAACTTTTTTCTTCCACTGTTACGAAACCCCTTTTACTCTGGGAAGTTAGGGGAATACTCTCTGTTGGTTGCTTAGTGGATAAAGATCTTAGGAGGCCCCTCACGTTCCACCAGGCAGTTGCGAAATTTGACTTTTTGTCCTCTTCCTCTTTTACCAGGCACAACATTATGAGAGCCAAATTACTCGTTATTTTCTAATAATGATTGGGACAACACTCTAGATACTCTGTTATCCTCTGCACCTCGGGCCTGGGGAGCTATTTCTCTACATTACTGCTTCTTACCCGGCAGTCTAGACTATGAGTCCCTACGTACAGGCCTGCCTCAGGGGATACACCACTTCCCCAACATCACGGTAGAGATTTTGCTCTGTGACTCATCCCTGCTAGCTCATACAGAGAACTAATCCCTAATACATATCATAGAACTTCTATTCGTCCACACCGTGGTTTTATGATGGGTTCTTCCTCTTCACACAGATGCCCTCGTTGTCAGGAGGATAATGCTTGTGGTCCTGTCCCTTAGTAAGAACTTTTTGGCTCCGGGTTCGGAGATACGCCCCGGATAACTTGCTTGGGCTATCTTGGGTGTTCTACCGCAGGGCCAAAGAGTGTCGGGCGGCTGCCGTAACCTTCTGCTGGCACCGAGCGCAGCTGCTAAAAACACTATTTGGCAAGTTTGGATAGAGCCTGCTGAGCCCCCTTTTTCTTTGTATCTAGAGAAGTTGTAGCTAGATTTTTTGAAGTTTGGGAGAGATACATCTCCATCCTCCCCTCACAGACTCAACAATTACTGGTTCAATGTTTTTCATTGACTTCATGGTATTTAATGAGGTTAACTGAAGACGATCCCCCCATTGTCTGATAGAGCGTTTATTTTGCTCGCACAATGCGTCCTCCATTCTCTTATATTCATATTAGGTAATTGTATTTGACGTCTTCAGAACTTTTTATTTTTTATTTTTTTTCTGGATTGATTCATTGTATTTTACGTCCAAATTATAGTTTATTGTACATTTTTTGTATTGTTTCAAATACGCTTAAGATTCAAGAATATAAAAATATTTTTGAAATAAAAAAAATGTGGATGTGATTTGAGCCGGTGTCGCTGTTACCACGGACAATTCTGACCAGACGCCGATGATCATGATCATTAAGCTCCCATGGTCGTCACTGCGCTGTCCATGGTGGGTGGTTAATACCTTCCATGATGTATTTCCTGCAAGCACATGACACCGCAGATCAAGGAATGTTGTCTGCGCAACTTTGGAAGTGGAATGTCCCATCCATGGAGCACCCATTATCATGCCCTGTCCGAACTTCGATAATCCATGTTGCCTTGCCATGGGTAGCCTAGCCGGTGCTCACACTGACTCACAAGATGTCAGGTCTGGGCATTTCCAAGACCACAGTATGGTGACGCCACCTTTCATTACCTTTATATACTGCTATGCTATGATTTCTGGCACGTCTGTGTATGAATACATAGCTGGAAAGCAATCAGTAATAAGCCATTAATATAGTAAAAGTTGCAGGATGTTATATACTGTACAGCTCAGTACATGTCAGTAACCTGAAGGAGGAAATTCCGTTTCATGTATTATTCTTGGGAGATTATATTTATGTTGCACAGGGAGAGATGGGGTCACATGGCGGATCACGGTTGTGTGAGAGAGAGGAGTGCCCCCCCGTTACTAGCTGTGATCGTCAGCAGCAACACAACACCATACTCTGAGGACACAACCGTCCCACCCCAGATGACTGTGCACCCCCCAATATATAGCACACCCCAAGATATCAACACACTATGGATACCTATTTAAAACCTCTATGCAAACCTGTCTATACCTTCTTAAATTGTCGCTATTTAGCGTAATGAGTTGCACAGTAAATAAATACTTTCAGACTTTGAATGTGGTTCCAAAGCACAAAAAGTTATTATTCAATATAAAAACAGATGGTTACACGCTGTGATCTAAAGACAATTAGCGTAAATAAATCATACAGACCAAAGGTACAGTTGTTACATACGCACGCGCTCTGGACCCAGATACCGGCATCAGCAATAGAAACCTCCGTCAACAGCACAGCAAGAAGACTGAGGTCCGGGTTCAGAGAGCGCACATATATACTCTTTACAGGGATAAGCAATACAATAGACAAGTTTGGCATGATTCCATTGGTTCTTCTTAAAGGTGCTTCTGTTAAAGGATAGTTCATAGGTCAATTCGAATGGACACAAACAGCCTCCAACAACCCTTTGTGTCCTTTTTCCCGCTGCATGCAATCTAAGATGATAACATTACAGAGTACATTTTAATGTTTTAACTCTCTATAGTCCATAGTTTGCAGATGCATGTTGCGATCTTCTCACTGATGATACCGGAAATCTGTTGAGACACAGTGGATCAGTACAACACCAAACACGGTCTGCTTACCATGTACTAAACCTTAGATATCAAATAACCTTTATTACACAACATTAATAATTACTGCATAAACCTTGAATATTACATAAAATGTTCCCTAGCATTATAGTGTAAGTGTGCAGTGTGTAAGTATTGGGGAATTTGGAAAAGACGCTAGTTAGCGCTGTGCGACTACGTGTTTGTGGAGCACACCATGGTACGTCAACACCCACAGATAACAATATGCACCCACAGATAATGGGACACAACCAGATAAGAGGGCACCCCCAAATAACTGCTCTCCCACAGATAACAGTGTACCTCAAGATAGCAGCCCACAGTGCATTCCAAGTGACTACACCCCCCCTGATAACAGCACACCCCCAGATACCAGCACCCCCAGACAACAGTGCACCTCCATATAAGCACCTCCCCAGATAACAGCACACCCCCTGCTAACCACACATAGCAGCGCATCCAGACTGCAGCACCCCCAAACAGTGCACCCCAAGATAACAGTACACCCCCATATAAGCACCCCACAGATAGCAGAGCACCCACAAAGAGTGCACCCCAAGATAATAGTGCACTACCATATAAGCACCCCCAGATAGCAGCGCACCCAGATAGCCGCACCCCCAAACAGTGCACCCCAAGATAACAGTGCACCCCCATATAAGCACCCCCCAGATTGCAGCACAACCCCAGACAACAGTGCACCCCCAGACAGTGCACCCCCATATAAGCGCACCCCAGATAAAGCACACCCCCGGCTAACCACACATAGCAGCACACCCAGATTGCAGCACCCCCAGACAACAGTGCTCCCCAAGATAACAGTGCACCCCCATATAAGCACCCCCCAGATTGCAGCACAACCCCAAACAGTGCACCCCCAGACAAGCGCACCCTAGATAACAGCACACCCCCTGATAACCACACATAGCAGCACACCCACAGACAAAAGCGCACCCCCAGACAACAGCACACCCCCAGATCGCAGTGCACCCCCAGATCGCAGTGCACCCCCAGATAACCACAGATAGAAGCGTACCCCCTGATAAGGCCTCCTGATAAAGGCACATACATAAATGCATTCAAACTGAGAGCCCTGGGAGCTCCAACTAGCACTACTAGAACCAGCATGCCCTACTAATTGCTGGCTCTTTCATGCAACTCATAACAAACAAACAAAAATGGCAGCTGCTCAATCAATCTAACAGTACTAATCAGGTGTATGAAAGGGAGGGGGTCAAACTAAGTAGAAAAAGGATGGGGGGGTTTAACCCCCTATTGTTCCTCAGCACACTGTATAGTACCTGCAACAATATATGAAGACTATATGGTCATAGAAATTCAGAGATATTAGTTGCATACATTTACAATTACATGGGAAGCTGCTGGGCCACGTCACGGCTTCTCTGTCACTAGCAGTCTCTACACTAAGGGGTTCACGTCTGGGGCGCAAATTGCTGATCATCAGTTACTCCCATACGTTACCAGATTTTCATTCCAACCAATCAACTAGTTGGATGTTTGGACACAAAATCTTATGTGTGTATGCAGCTTTAGAGTCTGAGGCCTTGATTCAGAGCCGGATGCTCTGACAGAGCGCTCGCTCTGAATCAGAGTCGGCCTTCTTGTTTTTTAGAGCGGCCTTCTGGCCGCTCGCATAGCTGTGGGTGACCACCCACAGTTATAGCGAGCGGCCAGGAAGATGGTCGCGATGGTCAAGACCATCGCAACCATCGGGCTTGCGACGAGACCCTTGTGGTAGGGTCTCGTTGCCGCAAGCCCCAGAGAGATTTCTGCTCTCACAGAGCCGAAACCTCTCCCACTGACATCCCACTGACATCACTCGTGATGTCAGTGGGGCCGCCCCCAAACGGAGGCGTTCACATGGGAACGCCTCCGTTTGGGTAGCCACTCCCCCGACCCGCCCACCAAAGAGGGCGTGCTGTCACTCAACATCGACAGCACGCCCCCTTTGGTACGAGGCCCGGAGCGACGGTTTGCCCGTCGCTATCCGGGTCTCGTGCATGCGCACGACGGAGCTGGCTCCATCGTGCGCATGTGCACTGGGCCACCATCGACCCGCTTGCGAGCGCATAGCGCTTGCGAGCGGGTCTGAATCAGGCCCTGTGTTTGTTGTGGCCCCGGGGTGGTGACAGGAGCAGACACCTGAGCAGGTTTAAACTGAAAAGTAAGTTGTTTAATGAGAATGTTGGTAGATATGAATAAGATAAACTAAAGTCCAGTAATAACAGACTAATAACTGTAGCAGGAGGACTCTGTAGTGAGTGGGAATAAATAAATGTCCAGCACGGTGACAGACATGAATAAGGTGAATCCAGATAGACTGTAAAGGTGAAATGGATATCTGGGTATGCAGAGTAATGGCTGAGAGGGATATCCGGAAATGCTGTGGTGATGGCTGAAAGGAGAATCTGGTAATGCTGTGATGATGGCTGTACAGGAATGGGTTAGCTGAGGAGCCAGGTTCAGGCAGAAGTGGGTCTGGTGGAAGGTGCAGGCTGATCTCCAGCAGAGTGCAAGGCAGAGCGGTGCAGGCTATGCAGGGAGCCAGAGGCTGACAAGGAGCTAGGACAAGCATTGGAGCACAGGAACTCTCTCACAGCTATGCTGTACACACGTTACACTGGCAACTACAGGGAGCTCCAAACACCCAGCAAAAGAACATGATAGGCCAGAGAGAGCAGGTGACCCACAGACGATTGGCCTGTTATGTCACATGGCCATAGACAACATAGTGGTGCCCAGACAGCCGTGACTCGGAGACTCCACTAGTCTTACCCCTGTCAGGACAGCCCAATGCTGGCAGACCTCTGCGCACATGCAATGCCACTCTCCACACGCCAGCTCCCCCGCCAGAAGGACCGTGCCACAGCGCCCTCACCAGTAAGGACCGCAAACCTCCACCCCATGAAACCTGGGTCGTGACTCGAGCCTTACCACCACTACTAATATAATGCCCCAAAGTGACCCTTCTCGGAGCCTTACCAATCCCAACTACTATAATGCCCCAAAGTGACCCTTCTCAGAGCCTTACCAACCCCAACTAATACAATGCCCCAAAGTGACCCTTCTCAGAGCCTTACCAACCCCAACTACTATAATACCCCAAAGTGACCCTTCTGAGAGCCTTACCACCCCAACTAATATAATGCCCCAAAGTGACCCTTCTCAGAGCCTTACCAACCCCAACTAATATAGTGACCCTTCTCAGAGCCTTACCACCCCTACTAATATAATGCTCCAAAGTGACCCTTCCCAGAGCCTTACCACCCCAACTAATATAATGCCCCAAAGTGACCCTTCTCAGAGCCTTAACGCCCCAACTAATATAATGCCCCAAAGTGACCCTTCTCAGAGCCTTACCAACCCCAACTAATATAATGCCCCAAATTGACCCTTCTCAGAGCCTTATCAACCCCAATTAATATAATGCCCCAAAGTGACCCTTCTCAGAGCCGTACCAACCCCAACTAATATAATGCCCCAAAGTGACTCTTCTCAGAGCCTTACCAACCCCAACTAATATAATGCACCAAAGTGACCCTTCTCAGAGCCTTACCAACCCCAACTAATATAATGCACCAAAGTGACCCTTCTCAGAGCCTTACCACCCCAACTAATATAATGCACCAAAGTGACCCTTCTCAGAGCCTTACCACCCCAACTAATATAATGCCCCATAGTGACCCTTCTCAGAGCCTTACCACCCCAACTACTATAATGCCCCAAAGTGACCCTGCTCAGAGCCTTACCAACTCCAACTAATATAATGCCCCAAAGTTACCCTTCTCAGTGTCAGAGATGTGGGATTCTGGGACTGTGTTCCTGGGCTGGGCCTTGGACCTGGATTACTCAGCTCAGATGCTCGCTGGAGACTAGGTTTGATGAAGTTTCTCCGCATGAGAGGATGCAGAAGACTGGTAGAGGATTGATATAGCACGGGAGTTGCTTGATGCGGCTGGAAAGCCGTGTAATGGATGGTGGAAGCACGGACTGCTAGGTGCGGCTAAGAAGCCGTATGGTGAAGATGGCAGCATGGGCTGCTTAGTGCGGCTAAGGAGCCGTAGAGTGATGGTGGTAGCTCGGGCGCTGCTTGAAGCGGCTGAGTAGCTGAATGGAGATGGTGGTAGCGTGGAAGCTACTTGGAGCGGCTGGGTATGGAGATGGTGATAGCGTGGAAGCTACTTGGAGCGGCTGGGTAGCCGTATGGAGATGGTGGTAGCGTGGAAGCTACTTGGAGCGGCTGGATAGCCGTATGGAGATGGTGGTAGCGTGGAAGCTACTTGGAGTGGCTGGGTAGCCGTATGGAAATGGTGGTAGCATGGAAGCTACTTGGAGCGGCTGGGTAGCCGTATGGAGATGGTGGTAGCATGGAAGCTACTTGGAGCGGCTGGGTAGCTGTGTGGAGATGGTGGTAGCTACTTGCAGTGGTGACAACACCTATGGAGCGCAGTGGTGAGGCTCACTGATTAAACTAGCGGACTTGTTGCACTGGCAACTTGCTGGGAGAAGTGGAGATCCTTTTATAGAGAGTGCTGGATGCTGACTGGCTGGAAGAGAAGGATAAACATGTTCATTGGAGGAGATCGCATCACATGGGCAATCCAAGATGGCCACGCCCATGGACCGGAGACCCGCGGCAGATCCACGTGAGAGACGCCGGGCCGGAGGGTGAGAACTTGATGCAGAAGCCGCCGGGGAGCAGAGGGAGAGAGCGCCCGAAGGAACGGACCGGCGGGGAAGCAGAGAGCCGCGCCGCAGTGTCCTGAGAGGTAAGTGCCGGGGTCTGATTCTGGGGTCTCTATGGCAGGTTGTGACACTCAGAGCCTTACCAACCCCAACTAATATAATGCACCAAAGTGACCCTTCTCAGAGCTTTACCACCACAACTACTATAATGCACCAAAGTGACCCTTCTCAGAGCCTTACCACCCCCAACTAATATAATGCCCCAAAGTGACTCTTCTCAGAGCCTTGCCAAGCCCAACTAATATAATTCCTCAAAGTGACCCTTCTCAAAGCCTTACCACCCCCAACTAATATAATTCCCCAAAGTGACCCTTCTCAGAGCTTTACCAATCCCAACTAATATAATTCCCCAAAGTGACCTTTCTCAGAACCATACTAATATAATGCCCCAAAGTGACCCTTATCAGAGCGTTACCAACCCCAACTAATATAATGCCCCAAAGTGACCCTTCTCAGAGCCTTACCAAGCCCAACTAATATAATGCCCCAAATTGACCCTTCTCAGAGCCTTACCAACCCCAATTAATATAATGCCCCAAAGTGACCCTTCTCAGAGCCTTACCAAGCCCAACTAATATAATGCCCCAAAGTGACCCTTATCAGAGCCTTACCAAGCCCAACTAATATAATGCCCCAAAGTGACCCTTCTCAGAGCCTTACCAAGCCCAACTAATATAATGCCCCAAAGTGACCCTTCTCAGAGCCTTAGCAACCCCAACTAATATAATGCCTCAAAGTGACCTTTCTCAGGGCCTTACCACCCCAACTAATATAATGCCCCAAAGTGACCCTTCTCAGAGCCTTACCAACCAGAACTACTATAATGCTCCAAAGTGACCCTTCTCAGAGCCTTACCAACCTCAACTAATATAATGCCCCAAAGTGACCCTTCTCAGAGCCTTACCACCCCAACTAATATAATTCCCCAAAGTGACTCTTCTCAAAGCCTTACCACCCCCAACTAATATAATTCCCCAAAGTGACCCTTCTCAAAGCCTTACCAACCCCAACTAATATAATTCCCCAAAGTGACTCTTCTCAAAGCCTTACAACCCCCAACTAATAGAATTCCCCAAAGTGACAATTCTCAGAGCCTTACCAACCCCAATATAATGCCCCAAAGTGACTCTTCTCAGAGCCTTACCACCCCAACTAATATAATTCCCCAAAGTGACTCTTCTCAAAGCCTTACCATCCCCAACTAATATAATGCCCCAAAGTGACCCTTTTCAAAGCCTTACCAACCCCAACTAATATAATTCCCCAAAGTGACTCTTCTCAAAGCCTTACAACCCCCAACTAATAGAATTCCCCAAAGTGACAATTCTCAGAGCCTTACCAACCCCAATATAATGCCCCAAAGTGACTCTTCTCAGAGCCTTACCAACCCCAACTAATATAATTCCCCAAAGTGACTCTTCTCAAAGCCTTACCACCCCCAACTAATATAATTCCCCAAAGTGACTCTTCTCAAAGCCTTACAACCCCCAACTAATAGAATTCTCCAAAGTGACAATTCTCAGAGCCTTACCAACCCCAATATAATGCCCCAAAGTGACTCTTCTCAGAGCCTTACCAACCCCAACTAATATAATTCCCCAAAGTGACCCTTCTCAGAGCCTTACCACCCCAACTAATATAATTCCCCAAAGTGACTCTTCTCAAAGCCTTACCACCCCCAACTAATATAATTCCCCAAAGTGACCCTTCTCAAAGCCTTACCACCCCAACTAATATAATTCCCCAAAGTGACTCTTCTCAAAGCCTTACAACCCCCAACTAATAGAATTCCCCAAAGTGACAATTCTCAGAGCCTTACCAACCCCAATATAATGCCCCAAAGTGACTCTTCTCAGAGCCTTACCAACCCCAACTAATATAATTCCCCAAAGTGACTCTTCTCAAAGCCTTACCACCCCCAACTAATATAATTCCCCAAAGTGACCCTTCTCAGAGCCTTACCACCTCAACTACTATAATGGCATAAAGTGACCCTTCTCAGAGCCTTACCACCCCAACTACTATAATGCTCCAAAGTGACCCTTCTCAGAGCCTTACCACCCCAACTACTATAATGGCCTAAAGTCACCCTTCTCAGAGCCTTACCACCCCCAACTAATATAATGCCCCAAAGTGACCCTTCTCAGAGCCTTACCACCCCCAACTAATATAATTCCCCAAAGTGACCCTTCTCAGAGCCTTACCACCTCAACTACTATAATGGCATAAAGTGACCCTTCTCAGAGCCTTACCACCCCAACTACTATAATGCTCCAAAGTGACCCTTCTCAGAGCCTTACCACCCCAACTACTATAATGGCCTAAAGTGACCCTTCTCAGAGCCTTACCACCCCCAACTAATATAATGCCCCAAAGTGACCCTTCTCAAAGCCTTACCAACCCCAACTAATATAATTCCCCAAAGTGACCCTTCTCAGAGCCTTACCACCCCCAACTAATATAATTCCCCAAAGTGACCCTTTTCAGAGCCTTACCACCCCAAGTACTAGAATGCTCCAAAGTGACCCTTCTCAGAGCCTTACCACCCCAACTAATATAATTCCCCAAAGTGACCCTTCTCAGAGCCTTACCACCCCAACTACTATAATGCCCCAAAGTGACCCTTCTCAGAGCCTTACCACCCCCAATGTGTAGCGTCTTTGCATAGTAACCCGCTGGATGTAGCAGTCTGTGACTAATGATGGGTGCACACTAAACAGATATATCTGGAAGTGATGGTTGTTCATACACACTGAACAACCATCATCTGTATTCAGTGTCTAGGAGGGGGCGGGTCCTGCTGGCTGGGTGGCGGGGGCGTGTCTGCCCTCCTCCCCGCGGCTGCCGCTGCATGTGTGCAGCCGGTCTACATAGCACCTGTACACACCTACTGATGGACAGATGTGTCTGCAGATATAACTCCCGTCGGCTGTGCAGCTAAGCCGACGCGATAAGTCTGTGAATGATGTCGATCACAGACCTATTGCTGGTACACACTGCCGACGGGCAGCAGATACATCGGCCAATATATCTGTCAGTGTGTACCCAGCTTAAGAAGCTGCCAATGTTCATCTGCCGCCACTTCCAGCACAAACTAAACACAGAAACCATTGTCTGCATTGGGCGAGTCTGACCCCATTAACCCTTTATATGACTTATTTCAACATATGTAACCCTGGGAGGCTTTGGCTAGGAGATAGGTGACGGAGGACAGAGGAACGAGAAGGGGCTCAGTTACTGTGGAGCATCCACAAAACATGAATTAAATCTACTACGTGATATAAAAATCTAATTTTTGGGAGATATTACATTTACATTTTAATAAACATTAAAGTGTTTGCTCAATTTATTTTATTCTTTAATAAAATATACAACACAATTTATTTTCAGAAATGAACTTAAACATTGTGTTTGACCTAAAAATGTCACCGGTATATAACAATATATCGTGTGTTACACCACATCTGCCAAATCACTCGCTAATTAAACCAGGGGTGGGGAACATTTTTTCTGCCGAGGGTCATTTTGATATATAATTTTTTGCGGGCCCGGTGCAGTCCACGCCCCCTCCGTGTTATGTCACACGGGGCAGGGCCACAACCGCCAGTAATTACAGCAATGCCCGGAGCATCCTGAGGATGCTTTGGGGAGCTGTAAGGGCAGCGGTGTGACTACCTGAAGCAGCCTAAGGACGCTCCAGGTGGCATTGCTGCATAGATTCTGGCTGCAGGGGGCAATTATAGGCACCTTGTTATCCAGATGAGGCTAGCAGAGAAAATCTCAGAGGGCCAGACCAAATGACTTCGGGGGCCTTATACGGCCCCTGAGCCTACGGTTCCCCATCCCTGAATTAAATGATCAACACTGTACATGTAGAATGGTTGTACTTATATATTAGAAAATGCATTTAATTATTCACATTGAAACAAGAAGTGTGGGATTGCCGCAGTGCGGTGGCGCCGTGCGCTGGTTTCTTTAGCCTCTGAACGTGTATAAATCGGCCACTTATGTGATCTGCTCTCAGATTTCATCTATCTCGCTGCCTGAGGACAGTCTTTTGTTTGGCGATTGGTGGGACCTGCTCATTGGCTGAGAGGCGGAGGTTTGCCTCTCTCAGCCAATGAATGTTCAGCCAATGCATTTCTATGGTAAATGCAGCGGATGTAGCGTCATTGGCGAAGTACTGTCCTTAGAGAATGGTAGCAAGGGCCTAATTCAGCAAGGCTCGCAGTCGCTAATACGCTCACAATTGGCCGATTGTTGTGTTGCAGTGCGCGTGTGAGAACTAGCTATTGCAATTTGCACTGCGATCGCAGAAGCTACGCAGTCCTTGTAGGGTGATTGACAGGAAGCACAGTTTGTGGGAGGGTCAAAGAAATGCAGGTGTGCCAATGCGTTTGAACACTGTTGCAGGGGTGTGCATAAATTAGCCACTGCAATGCCGTGTGCAGTGTGAGGCCTGATGGCGTGCGTGGTTGTTAGTAATTGCTGAGTAAGGTCAGAGCCTGTGTAAGTGTGTGTGAGGCTGTGATGGTACTCCATGTTACTGATGGTGTCTCAAGTCTTGTGTAATCACTGTGTGTGATCAGGTTAGTAATTCCTGAGTAAGGTCAGAGCCTGTGTAAGTGTGTGTGAGGATGTGATGGTACTCCATGTTACTGATGGTTTCTCAGTCTTGTGTAATCACTGTGTGTGATGAGGATAGTAATTCCTGAGTAAGGTTAGAGCCTGTGTAAGTGTGTGTGAGGATGTGATGGTACTCCATGTTACTGATGGTATCTCAGTCTTGTGTAATCACTGCGTGTGATGAGGTTGGTGATTCCTGAGTAAGGTCAGAGCCTGTGTAAGTGTGTGTGAGGATGTGATGGTACTCCATGTTACTGATGGTGTCTCAGTCTTGTGTAGTCACTGCGTGTGATGAGGTTAGTAATTCCTGAGTAAGGTCAGAGCCTGTGTAAGTGTGTGTGAGGATGTGATGGTACTCCATGTTACTGATGGTGTCTCAGTCTTGTGTAGTCACTGCGTGTGATGAGGTTAGTAATTCCTGAGTAAGGTCAGAGCCTGTGTAAGTGTGTGTCAGGCTGTGATGGTACTCCATGTTACTGATGGTATCTCAGTCTTGTGTAATCACTGCGTGTGATGAGGTTAGTAATTCCTGAGTAAGGGCAGAGCCTGTGTAAGTGTGTGTGAGGATGTGATGGTACTCCATGTTACTGATGGTGTCTCAGTCTTGTGTAATCACTGTGTGTGATGAGGTTAGTAATTCCTGAGTAAGGTCAGAGCCTGTGTAAGTGTGTGTGAGGCTGTGATGGTACGCCATGTTACTGATGGTGTCTCAGTCTTGTGTAGTCACTGCGTGTGATGAGGTTAGTAATTCCTGAGTAAGGTCAGAGCCTGTGTAAGTGTGTGTGAGGATGTGATGGTACTCCATGTTACTGATGGTGTCTCAGTCTTGTGTAGTCACTGCGTGTGATGAGGTTAGTAATTCCTGAGTAAGGTCAGAGCCTGTGTAAGTGTGTGTGAGGCTGTGATGGTACTCCATGTTACCGATGGTGTCTCAGTCTTGTGTAGTCACTGTGTGTGATGAGGTTAGTAATTCCTGAGTAAGGTCAGAGCCTGTGTAAGTGTGTGTCAGGCTGTGATGGTACTCCATGTTACTGATGGTTTCTCAGTCTTGTGTAATTACTGTGTGTGATGAGGTTAGTAATTCCTGAGTAAGGTCAGAGCCTGTGTAAGTGTGTGTGAGACTGTGATGGTACTCCATGTTACCGATGGTGTCTCAGTCTTGTGTAGTCACTGTGTGTGATGAGGTTAGTAATTCCTGAGTAAGGTCAGAGCCTGTGTAAGTGTGTGTGAGGATGTGATGGTACTCCATGTTACTGATGGTATCTCAGTCTTGTGTAATCACTGCGTGTGATGAGGTTAGTAATTCCTGAGTAAGGTCAGAGCCTGTGTAAGTGTGTGTGAGGCTGTGATGGTACACCATGTTACTGATGGTATCTCAGTCTTGTGTAATCACTGTGTGTGATGAGGTTAGTAATTCCTGAGTAAGGTTAGAGCCTGTGTAAGTGTGTGTGAGGATGTGATGGTACTCCATGTTACCGATGGTGTCTCAGTCTTGTGTAGTCACTGCGTGTGATGAGGTTAGTAATTCCTGAGTAAGGTCAGAGCCTGTGTAAGTGTGTGTGAGGCTGTGATGGTACTCCATGTTACTGATGGTATCTCAGTCTTGTGTAATCACTGTGTGTGATGAGGTTAGTAATTCCAGAGTAAGGTCAGAGCCTGTGTAAGTGTGTGTGAGGATGTGATGGTACTCCATGTTACTGATGGTATCTCAGTCTTGTGTAATCACTTTGTGAGATGAGGTTAGTAATTCCAGAGTAAGGTCAGAGCCTGTGTAAGTGTGTGTGAGGATGTGAGTGTACTCCATGTTACTGATGGTGTCTCAGTCTTGTGTAATCACTGTTTGTGATGAGGTTAGTAATTCCTGAGTAAGGTCAGAGCCTGTGTAAGTGTGTGTGAGGATGTGATGGTACTCCATGTTACTGATGGTCTCTCAGTCTTGTGTAATCACTGCGTGTGATGAGGATAGTAATTCCTGAGTAAGGTCAGAGCCTGTGTAAGTGTGTGTGAGACTGTGATGGTACTCCATGTTACTGATGGTATCTCAGTCTTGTGTAATCACTGTTTGTGATGAGGTTAGTAATTCCTGAGTAAGGTCAGAGCCTGTGTAAGTGTGTGTGAGACTGTGATGGTACTCCATGTTACTGATGGTATCTCAGTCTTGTGTAGTCACTGTGTGTGATGAGGTTAGTAATTCCTGAGTAAGGTCAGAGCCTGTGTAAGTGTGTGTGAGACTGTGATGGTACTCCATGTTACTGATGGTCTCTCAGTATTGTGTAGTCACTGTGTGTGATGAGGTTAGTAATTCCTGAGTAGGGTCAGAGCCTGTGTAAGTGTGTGTGAGGCTGTGATGGTACTCCATGTTACTGATGGTCTCTCAGTCTTGTGTAATCACTGCATGTGATGAGGTTAGTAATTCCTAAGTAAGGTCAGAGCCTGTGTAAGTGTGTGTGAGGATGTGATAGTACTCCATGTTACTGATGGTTTCTCAGTCTTGTGTAGTCACTGCGTGTGATGAGGTTAGTAATTCCTGAGTAAGGTCAGAGCCTGTGTAAGTGTGCGTGAGGCTACGATGGTACTCCATGTTACTGATGGTGTCTCAGTCTTGTGTAATCACTGTGTGTGATGAGGTTAGTAATCCCTGAGTAAGGTCAGAGCCTGTGTAAGTGTGTGTGAGGATGTGATGGTACTCCATGTTACTGATGGTATCTCAGTCTTGTGTAATTACTGTGTGTGATGAGGTTAGTAATTCCTGAGTAAGGTCAGAGCCTGTGTAAGTGTGTGTGAGGATGTGATGGTACTCCATGTTACTGATGGTATCTCAGTCTTGTGTAATCACTGTGTGTGATGAGGTTAGTAATTCCTGAGTAAGGTCAGAGCCTGTATAAGTGTGTGTGAGGCTGTGATGGTACTCCATGTTACCGATGGTGTCTCAGTCTTGTGTAGTCACTGCGTGTGATGAGGTTAGTAATTCCTGAGTAAGGTCAGAGCCTGTGTAAGTGTATGTGAGGCTGTGATGGTACTCCATGTTACTGATGGTATCTCAGTCTTGTGTAATCACTGTGTGTGATGAGGTTAGTAATTCCTGAGTAAGGTCAGAGCCTGTGTAAGTGTGTGTGAGGATGTGATGGTACTCCATGTTACTGATGGTCTCTCAGTCTTGTGTAATCACTGTGTGTGATGAGGTTAGTAATTTCTGAGTAAGGTTAGAGCCTGTGTAAGTGTGTGTGAGGCTGTGATGGTACTCCATGTTACTGATGGTATCTCAGTCTTGTGTAATCACTGTGTGTGATGTTAGTAATTCCTGAGTATTGTCAGAGCCTGTGTAAGTGTGTGTGAGGCTCTGATGGTACTTAATGTTACTGATGGTATCTCAGTCTTGTGTACTCACTGTGTGTGATGAGGTTAGTAATTTCTGAGTAAGGTTAGAGCCTGTGTAAGTGTGTGTGAGGCTGTGATGGTACTCCATGTTACTGATGTTTTCTCAGTCTTGTGTAATCACTGTGTGTGATGAGGTTAGTAATTCTTGAGTAAGGTCAGAGCCTGTGTAAGTGTGTGTGAGGCTGTGATGGTACTCCATGTTACTGATGGTATCTCAGTCTTGTGTAGTCACTGTGTGTGATGAGGTTAGTAATTCCTGAGTAAGGTCAGAGCCTGTGTAAGTGTGTGTGAGGATGTGATGGTACTCCATGTTACTGATGGTGTCTCAGTCTTGTGTAATCACTGTGTGTGATGAGGTTAGTAATTCCTGAGTAAGGTCAGAGCCTGTGTAAGTGTGTGTGAGGATGTGATGGTACTCCATGTTACCGATGGTGTCTCAGTCTTGTGTAGTCACTGCGTGTGATGAGGTTAGTAATTCCTGAGTAAGGTCAGAGCCTGTGTAAGTGTGTGTGAGGCTGTGATGGTACTCCATGTTACCGATGGTGTCTCAGTCTTGTGTAGTCACTGCGTGTGATGAGGTTAGTAATTCCTGAGTAAGGTCAGAGCCTGTGTAAGTGTATGTGAGGCTGTGATGGTACTCCAGGTTACTGATGGTATCTCAGTCTTGTGTAATCACTGTGTGTGATGAGGTTAGTAATTCCTGAGTAAGGTCAGAGCCTGTGTAAGTGTGTGTGAGGATGTGATGGTACTCCATGTTACTGATGGTGTCTCAGTCTTGTGTAATCACTGTGTGTGATGAGGTTAGTAATTCCTGAGTAAGGTCAGAGCCTGTGTAAGTGTGTGTGAGGCTATGATGGTACTCCATGTCACTGATGGTATCTCAGTCTTGTGTAGTCACTGTGTGTGATGAGGTTAGTAATTCCTGAGTAAGGTCAGAGCCTGTGTAAGTGTGTGTGAGGCTATGATGGTACTCCATGTCACTGATGGTATCTCAGTCTTGTGTAATCACTGTGTGTGATGTTAGTAATTCCTGAGTAAGGTCAGAGCCTGTGTAAGTGTGTGTGAGGCTGTGATGGTACTCCATGTTACTGATGGTTTCTCAGTCTTGTGTAATCACTGTGTGTGATGAGGTTAGTAATTCCTGAGTAAGGTCAGAGCCTGTGTAAGTGTGTGTGTGGCTGTGATGGTACTCCATGTTACTGATGGTTTCTCAGTCTTGTGTAATCACTGTGTGTGATGAGGTTAGTAATTCCTGAGTAAGGTCAGAGCCTGTGTAAGTGTGTGTGAGGATGTGATGGTACTCCATGTTACTGATGGTCTCTCAGTATTGAGTAATCACTGTGTGTGATGAGGTTAGTAATTCCTGAGTAAGGTCAGAGCCTGTGTAAGTGTGTGTGAGGATGTGATGGTACTCCATGTTACTGATGGTCTCTCAGTATTGAGTAATCACTGTGTGTGATGAGGTTAGTAATTCCTGAGTAAGGTCAGAGCCTGTGTAAGTGTGCGTGAGGCTACGATGGTACTCCATGTTACTGATGTTTTCTCAGTCTTGTGTAATCACTGTGTGTGATGAGGTTAGTGATTCCTGAGTAAGGTCAGAGCCTGTGTAAGTGTGTGTGAGGATGTGATGGTACTCCATGTTACTGATGGTCTCTCAGTCTTGTGTAATCACTGTGTGTGATGAGGTTAGTAATTCCTGAGTAAGGTCAGAGCCTGTGTAAGTGTGTGTGAGGCTGTGATGGTACTCCATGTTACTGATGGTATCTCAGTCTTGTGTAGTCACTGTGTGTGATGAGGTTAGTAATTCCTGAGTAAGGTCAGAGCCTGTGTAAGTGTGTGTGAGGCTGTGATGGTACTACATGTTACTTATGGTTTCTCAGTCTTGTGTAAACACTGTGTGTGATGAGGTTAGTAATTCCTGAGTAAGGTCAGAGCCTGTGTAAGTGTGTGAGGATGTGATGGTACTCCAGGTAACTGATGGTCTATCAGTCTTGTGTAGTCACTGTGTGTGATGAGGTTAGTAATTCCTGAGTAAGGTCAGAGCCTGTGTAAGTGTGTGTGAGGCTGTGATGGTACTCCATGTTACTGATGGTATCTCAGTCTTGTGTAATCACTGCGTGTGATGAGGTTAGTAATTCCTGAGTAAGGGCAGAGCCGGTGTAAGTGTGTGTGAGGCTGTGATGGTACTCCATGTTACTGATGGTATCTCAGTCTTGTGTAGTCACTGTGTGTGATGAGGTTAGTAATTCCTGAGTAAGGTCAGAGCCTGTGTAAGTGTGTGTGAGGCTGTGATGGTACTCCATGTTACTGATGGTGTCTCAGTCTTGTGTAGTCACTGTGTGTGATGAGGTTAGTAATTCCTGAGTAAGGTCAGAGCCTGTGTAAGTGTGTGTGAGGATGTGATGGTACTCCATGTTACTGATGGTGTCTCAGTCTTGTGTAATCACTGCGTGTGATGAGGTTAGTAATTCCTGAGTAAGGTCAGAGCCTGTGTAAGTGTGTGTGAGGCTGTGATGGTACTCCATGTTACTGATGGTTTCTCAGTCTTGTGTAATCACTGTGTGTGATGAGGTTAGTAATTCCTGAGTAAGGTCAGAGCCTGTGTAAGTGTGTGTGAGGCTGTGATGGTACTCCATGTTACTGATGGTATCTCAGTCTTGTGTAGTCACTGCGTGTGATGAGGTTAGTAATTCCTGAGTAAGGTTAGCGCCTGTGCAAGTGTGTGTGAGGCTGTGATGGTACTCCATGTTACTGATGGTATCTCAGTCTTGTGTAGTCACTGCGTGTGATGAGGTTAGTAATTCCTGAGTAAGGTCAGAGCCTGTGTAAGTGTGTGTGAGGCTGTGATGGTACTCCATGTTACTGATGGTTTCTCAGTCTTGTGTAATCACTGTGTGTGATGAGGTTAGTAATTCCTGAGTAAGGTCAGAGCCTGTGTAAGTGTGTGTGAGGCTGTGATGGTACTCCATGTTACTGATGGTATCTCAGTCTTGTGTAGTCACTGCGTGTGATGAGGTTAGTAATTCCTGAGTAAGGTCAGAGCCTGTGTAAGTGTGTGTGAGGATGTGATGGTACTCCATGTTACTGATGGTTTCTCAGTCTTGTGTAATCACTGTGTGTGATGAGGTTAGTAATTCCTGAGTAAGGTCAGAGCCTGTGTAAGTGTGTGTGAGGCTGTGATGGTACTCCATGTTACTGATGGTATCTCAGTCTTGTGTAGTCACTGCGTGTGATGAGGTTAGTAATTCCTGAGTAAGGTCAGAGCCTGTGTAAGTGTGTGTGAGGCTGTGATGGTACTCCATGTTACTGATGGTATCTCAGTCTTGTGTAGTCACTGCGTGTGATGAGGTTAGTAATTCCTGAGTAAGGTCAGAGCCTGTGTAAGTGTGTGTGAGGCTGTGATGGTACTCCATGTTACTGATGGTATCTCAGTCTTGTGTAGTCACTGCGTGTGATGAGGTTAGTAATTCCTGAGTAAGGTCAGAGCCTGTGTAAGTGTATGTGAGGCTGTGATGGTACTCCATGTTACTGATAGTATCTCAGTCTTGTGTAATCACTGCCTGTGATGAGGTTAGTAATTCCTGAGTAAGGTTAGCGCCTGTGCAAGTGTGTGTGAGGCTGTGATGGTACTCCATGTTACTGATGGTATCTCAGTCTTGTGTAATCACTGTGTGTGATGAGGTTAGTAATTCCTGAGTAAAGTCAGAGCCTGTGTAAGTGTGTGTGAGGATGTGATGGTACTCCATGTTACTGATGGTATCTCAGTCTTGTGTAATCACTGTGTGTGATGAGGTTAGTAATTCCTGAGTAAGGTCAGAGCCTGTGTAAGTGTGTGTGAGGCTCTGATGGTACTCCATGTTACTGATGGTCTCTCAGTCTTGTGTAATCACTGTGTGTGATGAGGTTAGTAATTCCTGAGTAAGGTCAGAGCCTGTGTAAGTGTGTGTGAGGCTGTGATGGTACTCCATGTTACTGATGGTGTCTCAGTCTTGTGTAATCACTGTGTGTGATGAGGTTAGTAATTCCTGAGTAAGGTCAGAGCCTGTGTAAGTGTGTGAGAGACTGTGATGGTACTCTATGTTACTGATGGTCTCTCAGTCTTGTGTAATCACTGTGTGTGATGAGGTTAGTAATTCCTGAGTAAGGTCAGAGCCTGTGTAAGTGTGTGAGAGACTGTGATGGTACTCTATGTTACTGATGGTCTCTCAGTCTTGTGTAATCACTGTGTGATGAGGTTAGTAATTCCTGAGTAAGGTCAGAGCCTGTGTAAGTGTGTGTGAGGATGTGATGGTACTCCATGTTACTGAGGGTCTCTCCGTCTTGTGTAATCACTGTGTGATGAGGTTAGTAATTCCTGAGTAAGGTCAGAGCCTGTGTAAGTGTGTGTGAGGATGTGATGGTACTCCATGTTACTGAGGGTCTCTCCGTCTTGTGTAATCACTGTGTGATGAGGTTAGTAATTCCTGAGTAAGGTCAGAGCCTGTGTAAGTGTGTGTGAGGCTGTGATGGTACTCCATGTTACTGATGGTATCTCAGTCTTGTGTAATCACTGCGTGTGATGAGGATAGTAATTCCTGAGTAAGGTCAGAGCCTGTGTAAGTGTGTGTGAGGATGTGATGGTACTCCATGTTACTGATGGTGTCTCAGTCTTGTGTAATCACTGCGTGTGATGAGGTTAGTAATTCCTCAGTAAGGTCAGAGCCTGTGTAAGTGTGTGTGATGATGTGATGGTACTCCATGTTACTGTTGGTTTCTCAGTCTTGTGTAATCACTGCTTGTGATGAGGTTAGTAATTCCTGAGTAAGGTCAGAGCCTGTGTGTGTGTGTGTGAGGCTGTGATGGTCCTCTATGTTACTGATGGTCTCGCAGTCTTGTGTAATCACTGTGTGTGATGAGGTTAGTAATTCCTGAGTACGGTCAGAGCCTGTGTAAGTGTGTGTGAGGCTGTGATGGTACTCCATGTTACTGATGGTATCTCAGTCTTGTGTAGTCACTGTGTGTGATGAGGTTAGTAATTCCTGAGTAAGGTCAGAGCCTGTGTAAGTGTGTGTGAGGCTGTGATGGTACTCCATGTTACTGATGGTATCTCAGTCTTGTGTAGTCACTGTGTGTGATGAGGTTAGTAATTCCTGAGTAAGGTCAGAGCCTGTGTAAGTGTGTGTGAGGATGTGATAGTACTCCATGTTACTGATGGTATCTCAGTCTTGTGTAGTCACTGTGTGTGATGAGGTTAGTAATTCCTGAGTAAGGTCAGAGCCTGTGTAAGTGTGTGTGAGGATGTGATAGTACTCCATGTTACTGATGGTATCTCAGTCTTGTGTAGTCACTGTGTGTGATGAGGTTAGTAATTCCTGAGTAAGGTCAGAGCTGTGTAAGTGTGTGTGAGGCTGTGATGGTACTCCATGTTACTGATGGCATCTCAGTATTGTGTAATCACTGCGTGTGATGAGGTTAGTAATTCCTGAGTAAGGTCAGAGCCTGTGTAAGTGTATGTGAGGATGTGATGGTACTCCAGGTTACTGATGGTGTCTCAGTCTTGTGTAGTCACTGTGTGTGATGAGGTTAGTAATTCCTGAGTAAGGTCAGAGCCTGTGTAAGTGTGTGTGAGGCTGTGATGGTACTCCATGTTACTGATGGTGTCTCAGTCTTGTGTAGTCACTGTGTGTGATGAGGTTAGTGATTCCTGAGTAAGGTCAGAGCCTGTGTAAGTGTGTGTGAGGCTCTGATGGTACTTAATGTTACTGATGGTATCTCAGTCTTGTGTACTCACTGTGTGTGATGAGGTTAGTAATTCCTGAGTAAGGTCAGAGCCTGTGTAAGTGTGTGTGAGGATGTGATAGTACTCCATGTTACTGATGGTATCTCAGTCTTGTGTAGTCACTGTGTGTGATGAGGTTAGTAATTCCTGAGTAAGGTCAGAGCTGTGTAAGTGTGTGTGAGGCTGTGATGGTACTCCATGTTACTGATGGCATCTCAGTATTGTGTAATCACTGCGTGTGATGAGGTTAGTAATTCCTGAGTAAGGTCAGAGCCTGTGTAAGTGTATGTGAGGATGTGATGGTACTCCAGGTTACTGATGGTGTCTCAGTCTTGTGTAGTCACTGTGTGTGATGAGGTTAGTAATTCCTGAGTAAGGTCAGAGCCTGTGTAAGTGTGTGTGAGGCTGTGATGGTACTCCATGTTACTGATGGTGTCTCAGTCTTGTGTAGTCACTGTGTGTGATGAGGTTAGTGATTCCTGAGTAAGGTCAGAGCCTGTGTAAGTGTGTGTGAGGCTCTGATGGTACTTAATGTTACTGATGGTATCTCAGTCTTGTGTACTCACTGTGTGTGATGAGGTTAGTAATTCCTGAGTAAGGTCAGAGCCTGTGTAAGTGTGTGTGAGGCTGTGATGGTACTCCATGTTACTGATGGTATCTCAGTCTTGTGTAGTCACTGTGTGTGATGAGGTTAGTAATTCCTGAGTAAGGTCAGAGCCTGTGTAAGTGTGTGTGAGGCTGTGATGGTACTCCATGTTACTGATGGTTTCTCAGTCTTGTGTAATCACTGTGTGATGAGGTTAGTAATTCCTGAGTAAGGTCAGAGCCTGTGTAAGTGTGTGTGAGGCTGTGATGGTACTCCATGTTACTGATGGTATCTCAGTCTTGTGTACTCACTGTGTGTGATGAGGTTAGTAATTCCTGAGTAAGGTCAGAGCCTGTGTAAGTGTGTGTGAGGCTGTGATGGTACTCCATGTTACTGATGGTTTCTCAGTCTTGTGTAATCACTGTGTGTGATGAGGTTAGTAATTCCTCAGTAAGGTCAGAGCCTGTGTAAGTGTGTGTGAGGATGTGATGGTACTCCATGTTACTGATGGTCTCTCAGTCTTGTGTAATCACTGTGTGTGATGAGGTTAGTAATTCCTGAGTAAGGTCAGAGCCTGTGTAAGTGTGTGTGAGGCTGTGATGGTACTCCATGTTACTGATGGTATCTCAGTCTTGTGTACTCACTGTGTGTGATGAGGTTAGTAATTTCTGAGTAAGGTTAGAGCCTGTGTAAGTGTGTGTGAGGATGTGATGGTACTCCATGTTACTGATGTTTTCTCAGTCTTGTGTAATCACTGTGTGTGATGAGGTTAGTAATTCCTGAGTAAGGTCAGAGCCTGTGTAAGTGTGTGTGAGGATGTGATGGTACTCCATGTTACTGATGTTTTCTCAGTCTTGTGTAATCACTGTGTGTGATGAGGTTAGTAATTCCTGAGTAAGGTCAGAGCCTGTGTAAGTGTGTGTGATGCTGTGATGGTACTCCATGTTACTGATGGTGTCTCAGTCTTGTGTAGTCACTGTGTGTGATGAGGTTAGTAATTCCTGAGTAAGGTCAGAGTCTGTGTAAGTGTGTGTGAGGATGTGATGGTACTCCATGTTACTGATGGTATCTCAGTCTTGTGTAATCACTGTGTGTGATGAGGTTAGTAATTCCTGAGTAAGGTTAGAGTCTGTGTAAGTGTGTGTGAGGATGTGATGGTACTCCATGTTACTGATGGTATCTCAGTCTTGTGTAATCACTGTGTGTGATGAGGTTAGTAATTCCTGAGTAAGGTTAGAGTCTGTGTAAGTGTGTGTGAGGATGTGATGGTACTCCATGTTACTGATGGTATCTCAGTCTTGTGTAATCACTGCGTGTGATGAGGTTAGTAATTCCTCAGTAAGGTCAGAGCCTGTGTAAGTGTGTGTGAGGCTGTGATGGTACTCCAGGTTACTGATGGTATCTCAGTCTTGTGTAATCACTGTGTGTCATGAGGTTAGTGATTCCTGAGTAAGGTCAGAGCCTGTGTAAGTGTGTGTGAGGATGTGATGGTACTCCATGTTACTGATGGTATCTCAGTCTTGTGTAGTCACTGCGTGTGATGAGGTTAGTAATTTCTGAGTAAGGTTAGAGCCTGTGTAAGTGTGTGTGAGGCTGTGATGGTACTCCATGTTACTGATGTTTTCTCAGTCTTGTGTAATCACTGTGTGTGATGAGGTTAGTAATTCTTGAGTAAGGTCAGAGCCTGTGTAAGTGTGTGTGAGGCTGTGATGGTACTCCATGTTACTGATGGTATCTCAGTCTTGTGTAGTCACTGTGTGTGATGAGGTTAGTAATTCCTGAGTAAGGTCAGAGCCTGTGTAAGTGTGTGTGAGGCTGTGATGGTACTCCATGTTACTGATGGTATCTCAGTCTTGTGTAATCACTGTGTGTGATGAGGTTAGTAATTCTTGAGTAAGGTCAGAGCCTGTGTAAGTGTGTGTGAGGATGTGATGGTACTCCATGTTACTGATGGTTTCTCAGTCTTGTGTAATCACTGCGTGTGATGATGTTAGTGATTCCTGAGTAAGGTCAGAGCCTGTGTAAGTGTGTGTGAGGATGTGATGGTACTCCATGATACTGATGGTTTCTCAGTCTTGTGTAATCACTGCGTGTGATGAGGTTAGTAATTCCAGAGTAAGGTCAGAGCCTGTGTAAGTGTGTGTGACGCTGTGATGGTACTCCATGTTACTGATGGTATCTCAGTCTTGTGTAGTCACTGTGTGTGATGAGGTTAGTAATTCCTGAGTAAGGTCAGAGCCTGTGTAAGTGTGTGTGAGGCTGTGATAGTACTCCATGTTACTGATGGTGTCTCAGTCTTGTGTAGTCACTGTATGTGATGAGGTTAGTAATTCCTGAGTAAGGTCAGAGCCTGTGTAAGTGTGTGTGAGGCTGTGATGGTACTCCATGTTACTGATGGTGTCTCAAGTCTTGTGTAATCACTGTGTGTGATGAGGTTAGTAATTCCTCAGTAAGGTCAGAGCCTGTGTAAGTGTGTGTGAGGATGTGATGGTACTCCATGTTACTGATGGTTTCTCAGTCTTGTGTAATCACTGTGTGTGATGAGGTTAGTAATTCCTGAGTAAGGTCAGAGCCTGTGTAAGTGTGTGTGAGGCTGTGATGGTACTCCATGTTACTGATGGTATCTCAGTCTTGTGTAATCACTGTCTGTGATGAGGTTAGTAATTCCTGAGTAAGGTCAGAGCCTGTGTAAGTGTGTGTGAGGCTGTGATGGTACTCCATGTTACTGATGGTATCTCAGTCTTGTGTAATCACTGTGTGTGATGAGGTTAGTAATTCCTGAGTAAGGTCAGAGCCTGTGTAAGTGTGTGTGAGGCTGTGATGGTACTCCATGTTACTGATGGTTTCTCAGTCTTGTGTAATCACTGTGTGTGATGAGGTTAGTAATTCCTGAGTAAGGTCAGAGCCTGTGTAAGTGTGTGTGAGGCTGTGATGGTACTCCATGTTACTGATGGTGTCTCAGTCTTGTGTAATCACTGTGTGTGATGAGGTTAGTAATTCCTGAGTAAGGTCAGAGCCTGTGTAAGTGTGTGTGAGGATGTGATGGTACTCCATGTTACTGATGGTATCTCAGTCTTGTGTAATCACTGTGTGTGATGAGGTTAGTAATTCCTGAGTATTGTCAGAGCCTGTGTAAGTGTGTGTGAGGCTGTGATGGTACTCCATGTTACTGATGGTCTCTCAGTCTTGTGTAATCACTGTGTGTGAGGAGGTTAGTAATTCCTGAGTAAGGTCAGAGCCTGTGCAAGTGTGTGTGAGGCTATGATGGTACTCCATGTTACTGATGGCATCTCAGTATTGTGTAATCACTGCGTGTGATGAGGTTAGTAATTCCTGAGTAAGGTCAGAGCCTGTGTAAGTGTGTGTGAGGCTGTGATGGTACTCCATGTTACTGATGGTCTCTCAGTCTTGTGTAGTCACTGTGTGTGATGAGGTTAGTAATTCCTGAGTAAGGTCAGAGCCTGTGCAAGTGTGTGTGAGGCTATGATGGTACTCCATGTTACTGATGGTTTCTCAGTCTTGTGTAATCACTGCGTGTGATGAGGTTAGTAATTCCTGAGTAAGGTCAGAGCCTGTGTAAGTGTGTGTGAGGATGTGATGGTACTCCATGTTACTGATGGTGTCTCAGTCTTGTGTAATCACTGTGTGTGATGAGGTTAGTAATTCCTGAGTAAGGTCAGAACCGGTGTAAGTGTGTGTGAGGCTGTGATGGTACTCCATGTTACTGATGGTTTCTCAGTCTTGTGTAATCACTGCGTGTGATGAGGTTAGTAATTCCTGAGTAAGGTCAGAGCCTGTGTAAGTGTGTGTGAGGCTGTGATGGTACTCCAGGTTACTGATGGTGTCTCAGTCTTGTGTAATCACTGTGTGTGATGAGGTTAGTAATTCCTGAGTATTGTCAGAGCCTGTGTAAGTGTATGTGAGGATGTGATGGTACTCCATGTTACTGATGGTCTCTCAGTCTTGTGTAATCACTGTGTGTGATGAGGTTAGTAATTCCAGAGTAAGGTCAGAGCCTGTGTAAGTGTGTGTGAGGATGTGATGGTACTCCATGTTACTGATGGTATCTCAGTCTTGTGTAATCACTGTGTGTGATGAGGTTAGTAATTCCTGAGTAAGGTCAGAGCCTGTGTAAGTGTGTGTGAGGCTGTGATGGTACTCCATGTTACTGATGGTATCTCAGTCTTGTGTAATCACTGTGTGTGATGAGGTTAGTAATTCCAGAGTAAGGTCAGAGCCTGTGTAAGTGTGTGTGAGGATGTGATGGTACTCCATGTTACTGATGGTATCTCAGTCTTGTGTAATCACTGCGTAGGATGAGGTTAGTAATTCCTGAGTAAGGTCAGAGCTTGTGTAAGTGTGTGTGAGGCTGTGATGGTACTCCATGTTACTGATGGTTTCTCAGTCTTGTGTAATCACTGTGTGTGATGAGGTTAGTAATTCCTGAGTAAGGTCAGAGCCTGTGTAAGTGTGTGTGAGGATGTGAGTGTACTCCATGTTACTGATGGTGTCTCAGTCTTGTGTAATCACTGTTTGTGATGAGGTTAGTAATTCCTGAGTAAGGTCAGAGCCTGTGTAAGTGTGTGTGAGGATGTGATGGTACTCCATGTTACTGATGGTCTCTCAGTCTTGTGTAATCACTGTGTGTGATGAGGTTAGTAATTCCTGAGTAAGGTCAGAGCCTGTGTAAGTGTGTGTGAGACTGTGATGGTACTCCATGTTACTGATGGTATCTCAGTCTTGTGTAATCACTGTTTGTGATGAGGTTAGTAATTCCTGAGTAAGGTCAGAGCCTGTGTAAGTGTGTGTGAGACTGTGATGGTACTCCATGTTACTGATGGTATCTCAGTCTTGTGTAGTCACTGTGTGTGATGAGGTTAGTAATTCCTGAGTAAGGTCAGAGCCTGTGTAAGTGTGTGTGAGGATGTGATGGTACTCCATGTTACTGATGGTCTCTCAGTATTGTGTAGTCACTGTGTGTGATGAGGTTAGTAATTCCTGAGTAGGGTCAGAGCCTGTGTAAGTGTGTGTGAGGCTGTGATGGTACTCCATGTTACTGATGGTCTCTCAGTCTTGTGTAATCACTGCATGTGATGAGGTTAGTAATTCCTGAGTAAGGTCAGAGCCTGTGTAAGTGTGCGTGAGGCTACGATGGTACTCCATGTTACTGATGGTGTCTCAGTCTTGTGTAATCACTGTGTGTGATGAGGTTAGTAATCCCTGAGTAAGGTCAGAGCCTGTGTAAGTGTGTGTGAGGATGTGATGGTACTCCATGTTACTGATGGTATCTCAGTCTTGTGTAATTACTGTGTGTGATGAGGTTAGTAATTCCTGAGTAAGGTCAGAGCCTGTGTAAGTGTGTGTGAGGATGTGATGGTACTCCATGTTACTGATGGTATCTCAGTCTTGTGTAATCACTGCGTGTGATGAGGTTGGTGATTCCTGAGTAAGGTCAGAGCCTGTGTAAGTGTGTGTGAGGATGTGATGGTACTCCATGTTACTGATGGTTTCTCAGTCTTGTGTAATCACTGCGTGTGATGAGGTTAGTGATTCCTGAGAAAGGTCAGAGCCTGTGTAAGTGTGTGTGAGGCTGTGATGGTACTCCATGTTACTGATGGTATCTCAGTCTTGTGTAATTACTGTGTGTGATGAGGTTAGTAATTCCTGAGTAAGGTCAGAGCCTGTGTAAGTGTGTGTGAGGCTGTGATGGTACTCCATGTTACTGATGGTGTCTCAGTCTTGTGTAATCACTGCGTGTGATGAGGTTAGTAATTCCTGAGTAAGGTCAGAGCCTGTGTAAGTGTGTGTGAGGCTGTGATGGTGCTCGATTGTATTGTTTTGCAGTCTTGCTAAGTTTACGGATGTGTGTAAGGACGGGGGGCGTCCTTATGTTGTGCTGAGATTCAGGCTGGTGACAGGGGGGGGCTAGGGGCACAACCTTACCGGACCCTGAGATTCTAGGGGCCCCGGAGGGGCTCAGAGCAAACCCAGCTATAACTCTCTGCCACTGCGTCGGCCGGGGAAGATGCTGTACATAGGAGTGAGGTGTAAGGTTAAGTCAGATCTCTCTCTCTCTACCCCCTCCTACAAAGCCCTCACTTAAACCCTACCCTTCACCCACTGCCTCTCACCCTTACCCTGTCACCTTCTGCTTCACCTGGGGATGGGGGGGAGCCCCAAAAAAATGTGTGTCCCGTGATTTCTGTTGAACGCCCTGCTGAGATTGCATTGTCATCGCAATGGATTAGCAAACTATCACAGTTGATCTGCTTTTATTATTTTAAGAAGACCAAAGATCCCTACATGGAACACAGAGGCCTGGAACCAAGTGGTAGGTGAGTGGTTTTTTTGAACAGGTCCCAATCTAGATTCTATTGGTGAAGGGAACAGACCGGCGCCATGGACAAGGTAAGTATGTAGTGTGAGTGCAGGTGAGTGTGAGTGCAAGTGGGTGTGAGTGGAAGTGCAGGTAAGTGTGAGTGCAGGTGAGGAAGTGCAGGTGAGTGTGAGTGCAGGTGAGGAATGCAGGTGAGGAAGTTCAGGTGAGTGTGAGTGGAGGTGAGTGTGAGTGCAGGTGAGGAATGCAGGTGAGGAAGTTCAGGTGAGTGTGAGTGCAGGTGAGTGTGAGTGCAGGTGAGTGTGAGTGCAGGTGTGTGTATTGTATGTGTAATAAAAAATTGAAATCTTTGGTGTGTGTGTGTCCTGTTTTTGAAATTTTCATTTTGCAGGTGAACTAGAGGTACAAGTAGGCCCTTAATACCCCACATGCTGGTATTTGTGGTTCTCCAAGTACCAGCATTCGGGGGAGGCTTGCTGGTACCTCTAGTTCTCCTGTAAAAGACACTATTATTTTATCTATTTTTTTTCACACAATAAATCCGGCACCCACCGCCCAGAGCCTGGTTCTGGTTGCTGAAAATACGGGGGACCTCTATGTCTTTTTCCACCCTGTATTTTCACAACAAGAATCACCTCAAAAAAAGCCCAATGCTGGTTCTGCTTTTAGGGAGGGAGGGTCCACGTAATTATTATTATTTAAATTTTTTTTAAACATTTTACTAGTTTATTGCACACACTGATCTGTGACGTCCTCTGTGTAACTTTCACCTTGTAATGAAAGTCGCATCACATGCTGAGAGTTTACCGACAGTTTAACTAGCTAACTAACTAGCTAACTAGCTAACTAGCACACCAGTCAAACCCGGACCTTTAAACTTGCACCATATTACAATTGCGAGTTTAGGGCCAAACTGGCACCTTCCAAATGTGCAAGATGGTGTCTGTAGGTCTGACAGGCTGTCACGTAACGTGTCTGTAGGTCTGACAGGCTGTCACGTAACGTGTCCATAGGTCTGACAGGCTGTTACGTAACGTGTCTGTAGGTCTGACAGGCTGTCACATAACGTGTCTGTAGGTCTGACAGGCTGTCACATAACGTGTCTGTAGGTCTGACAGGCTGTCACATAACGTGTCTGTAGGTCTGACAGGCTGTCACATAGCGTGTCTGTAGGTCTGACAGGCTGTCACATAACGTGTCTGTAGGTCTGACAGGCTGTCACATAACGTGTCCGTAGGTCTGACAGGCTGTCACGTAACGTGTCCGTAGGTCTGACAGGCTGTTACGTAATGTGTCTGTAGGTCTGACAGGCTGTTACGTAACGTGTCTGTAGGTCTGACAGGCTGTCACATAACGTGTCTGTAGGTCTGACAGGTTGTCACATAACGTGTCTGTAGGTCTGACAGGCTGTCACATAGCGTGTCTGTAGGTCTGACAGGCTGTCACATAGCGTGTCGGTAGGTCTGACAGGCTGTCACATAGCGTGTCTGTAGGTCTGACAGGCTGTCACATACGTGTCTGCAGGTCTGACAGGCTGTCACATAACGTGTCTGTAGGTCTGACAGGCTGTCACATAACGTGTCTGTAGGTCTGACAGGCTGTCACATAACGTGTCTGTAGGTCTGACAGGCTGTCACATAGCGTGTCTGTAGGTCTGACAGGCTGTCACATAACGTGTCTGTAGGTCTGACAGGCTGTCACATAACGTGTCCGTAGGTCTGACAGGCTGTCACATAACGTGTCTGTAGGTCTGACAGGCTGTCACATAACGTGTCTGTAGGTCTGACAGGCTGTCACATAACGTGTCTGTAGGTCTGACAGGCTGTCACATAACGTGTCTGTAGGTCTGACAGGCTGTCACATAGAGTGTCTGTAGGTCTGACAGGCTGTCGCATAGCGTGTCTGTAGGTCTGACAGGCTGTCACATAGCGTGTCTGTAGGTCTGACAGGCTGTCACATAGCGTGTCTGTAGGTCTGACAGGCTGTCACATAACGTGTCTGTAGGTCTGACAGGCTGTCACATAGCGTGTCTGTAGGTCTGACAGGCTGTCACATAGCGTGTCTGTAGGTCTGACAGGCTGTCACATAGCGTGTCTGTAGGTCTGACAGGCTGTCACATAACGTGTCTGTAGGTCTGACAGGCTGTCACATAGCGTGTCTGTAGGTCTGACAGGCTGTCACATAACGTGTCTGTAGGTCTGACAGGCTGTCACATAGCGTGTCTGTAGGTCTGACAGGCTGTCACATAACGTGTCTGTAGGTCTGACAGGCTGTCACATAGCGTGTCTGTAGGTCTGACAGGCTGTCACATAACGTGTCTGTAGGTCTGACAGGCTGTCACATAGCATGTCTGTAGGTCTGACAGGCTGTCACATAGCGTGTCTGTAGGTCTGACAGGCTGTCACATAGCGTGTCTGTAGGTCTGACAGCCTGTCACATTGCGTGTCTGTAGGTCTGACAGGCTGTCACATAGCGTGTCTGTAGGTCTGACAGGCTGTCACATAACGTGTCTGTAGGTCTGACAGGCTGTCACATAGCGTGTCTGTAGGTCTGACAGCCTGTCACATTGCGTGTCTGTAGGTCTGACAGGCTGTCACATAGCGTGTCTGTAGGTCTGACAGGCTGTCACATAGCGTGTCTGTAGGTCTGACAGGCTGTCACATAACGTGTCTGTAGGTCTGACAGGCTGTCACATAACGTGTCTGTAGGTCTGACAGGCTGTCACATAACGTGTCTGTAGGTCTGACAGGCTGTCACATAGCGTGTCTGTAGGTCTGACAGGCTGTCACATAACTTGTCTGTAGGTCTGACAGACACTATACCTGACAGTGTGGGCCGAGCGTAAGATAAACTCGTCAGTCGTTGTCCTGTTGTAATCAGCTTCTATGTGTTCTCCCTCCAGTATCTCAGCAATGCAATATACAGTATATATGTTATGTTATATATAAATAATATACAGTATATATGTTATGTTATATATAAATAATATACAGTATATATGTATGGTTATATATAAATAATATACAGTATATATGTATGGTTACGTAGATTTATGCATCACACCTATGGACCTACCTGCTCAGAGCTGTGTTCTGGGGGTCTCTCTTCTCGATCTGGTGCCGGCAGCCTCCTGAAAAATGTGTAGATAATGTAGACCAACAGGGAGTAGAAGGCGTACATGCTGGCAGTAGTAGTCCTCCTCCAGGGGAGCGTTACAATTAGCTGTGATACAGAAGTAATAACAGAGCAAGAATGAGAATCTCACACACCGAGCAGGAAAACTGCTGCAGCCAGAACACGGAGAGGAGACAGATAATACTATATCAGCTCCACAGTGGGGGCGTCCTCACTAATGGGGGTAACCAGACCCCTCTACTGCTGCATTACAGACATTGTGTCTATCAGCCGGGGAGCCCTCCATCTACTAACCCAGCATCCTCCCTGTATATCCCCCTCCCTCTACTAACCCAGCATCCTCCCTGTATATCCCCCTCCCTCTACTAACCCAGCATCCTCCCTGTATATCCCCCTCCCTCTACTAACCCAGCATCCTCCCTATATATCCCCCTCCCTCTACTAACCCAGCATCCTCCCTGTATATCCCCCTCCCTCTACTAACCCAGCATCCTCCCTATATCCCCCTCCATCTACTAACCCAGCATCCTCCCTGTATATCCCCCTCCTTCTACTTACCCAGCATCCTCCCTGTATATCCCCCTCCCTCTACTTACCCAGCATCCTCCCTGTATATCCCCCTCCCTCTACTAACCCAGCATCCTCCCTGTATATCCCCCTCCATCTACTAACCCAGCATCCTCCCTGTATATCCCCCTCCCTCTACTAACCCAGCATCCTCCCTGTATATCCCCCTCCCTCTACTAACCCAGCATCCTCCCTGTATATCCCCCTCCCTCTACTAACCCAGCATCCTCCCTGTATATCCCCCTCCCTCTACCAACCCAGCATCCTCCCTGTATATCCCCCTCCCTCTACTAAAACAGCATCCTCCCTGTATATCCCCCTCCCTCTACTAACCCAGCATCCTCCCTGTATATCCCCCTCCCTCTACTAACCCAGCATCCTCCCTATATCCCCCTCCCTCTACTAACGCAGCATCCTCCATGTATATCCCCCTCCCTCTACTAACCCAGCATCCTCCCTGTATATCCCCCTCCCTCTACTAACCCAGCATCCTCCCTGTATATCCCCCTCCCTCTACCAACCCAGCATCCTCCATGTATATCCCCCTCCCACTACTAAAACAGCACCCTCCCTGTATATCCCCCTCCCTCTACTAACCCAGCATCCTCCCTGTATATCCCCCTCCCTCTACTAACCCAGCATCCTCCCTGTATATCCCCCTCCCTCTACTAACCCAGCATCCTCCCTGTATATCCCCCTCCCTCTACTAACCCAGCATCCTCCCTGTATATCCCCCTCCCTCTACTAACCCAGCATCCTCCCTGTATATCCCCCTCCCTCTACTAACCCAGCATCCTCCCTGTATATCCCCCTCCCTCTACTAACCCAGCATCCTCCCTGTATATCCCCCTCCCTCTACTAACCCAGCATCCTCCCTATATATCCCCCTCCCTCTACTAACCCAGCATCCTCCCTGTATATCCCCCTCCCTCTACTATCCCAGCATCCTCCCTGTATATCCCCCTCCCTCTACTAACCCAGCATCCTCCCTGTATATCCCCCTCCATCTACTAACCCAGCATCCTCCCTGTATATCCCCCTCCCTCTACTAACCCAGCATCCTCCCTGTATATCCCCCTCCCTCTACTATCCCAGCATCCTCCCTGTATATCCCCCTCCCTCTACCAACCCAGCATCCTCCCTGTATATCCCCCTCCCTCTACTAACCCAGCATCCTCCCTGTATATCCCCCTCCATCTACTAACCCAGCATCCTCCCTGTATATCCCCCTCCCTCTACTATCCCAGCATCCTCCCTGTATATCCCCCTCCATCTACTAACCCAGCATCCTCCCTGTATATCCCCCTCCATCTACTAACCCAGCATCCTCCCTGTATATCCCCCTCCCTCTACTAACCCAGCATCCTCCCTGTATATCCCCCTCCCTCTACTAACCCAGCATCCTCCCTGTATATCCCCCTCCCTCTACTAACCCAGCATCCTCCCTGTATATCCCCCTCCCTCTACTAACCCAGCATCCTCCCTGTATATCCCCCTCCATCTACTAACCCAGCATCCTCCCTGTATATCCCCCTCCATCTACTAACCCAGCATCCTCCCTGTATATCCCCCTCCATCTACTAACCCAGCATCCTCCCTGTATATCCCCCTCCCTCTACTATCCCAGCATCCTCCCTGTATATCCCCCTCCCTCTACTATCCCAGCATCCTCCCTGTATATCCCCCTCCCTCTACTAACCCAGCATCCTCCCTGTATATCCCCCTCCCTCTACTAACCCAGCATCCTCCCTGTATATCCCCCTCCCTCTACTATCCCAGCATCCTCCCTGTATATCCCCCTCCATCTACTAACCCAGCATCCTCCCTGTATATCCCCCTCCATCTACTAACCCAGCATCCTCCCTGTATATCCCCCTCCCTCTACTAACCCAGCATCTTCCCTGTATATCCCCCTCCCTCTACTAACCCAGCATCCTCCCTGTATATCCCCCTCCATCTACTAACCCAGCATCCTCCCTGTATATCCCCCTCCCTCTACTTACCCAGCATCCTCCCTGTATATCCCTCTCCCTCTACCAACCCAGCATACTCCCTGTATATCCCCCTCCCTCTACTAACCCAGCATCCTCCCTGTATATCCCCCTCCATCTACTAACCCAGCATCCTCCCTGTATATCCCCCTCCCTCTACTAACCCAGCATCCTCCCTGTATATCCCCCTCCCTCTACTAACCCAGCATCCTCCCTGTATATCCCCCTCCCTCTACTAACCCAGCATCCTCCCTGTATATCCCCCTCCCTCTACTAACCCAGCATCCTCCCTGTATATCCCCCTCCCTCTACTATCCCAGCATCCTCCCTGTATATCCCCCTCCATCTACTAACCCAGCATCCTCCCTGTATATCCCCCTCCTTCTACTTACCCAGCATCCTCCCTGTATATCCCCCTCCCTCTACTAACCCAGCATACTCTCTGTATATCCCCCTCCCTCTACTAACCCAGCATCCTCCCTGTATATCCCCCTCCCTCTACTAACCCAGCATCCTCCCTGTATATCCCCCTCCATCTACTAACCCAGCATCCTCCCTGTATATCCCCCTCCATCTACTAACCCAGCATCCTCCCTGTATATCCCCCTCCATCTACTAACCCAGCATCCTCCCTGTATATCCCCCTCCATCTACTAACCCAGCATCCTCCCTGTATATCCCCCTCCCTCTACTATCCCAGCATCCTCCCTGTATATCCCCCTCCCTCTACTAACCCAGCATCCTCCCTGTATATCCCCCTCCCTCTACTAACCCAGCATCCTCCCTGTATATCCCCCTCCCTCTACTATCCCAGCATCCTCCCTGTATATCCCCCTCCATCTACTAACCCAGCATCCTCCCTGTATATCCCCCTCCATCTACTAACCCAGCATCCTCCCTGTATATCCCCCTCCCTCTACTAACCCAGCATCTTCCCTGTATATCCCCCTCCCTCTACTAACCCAGCATCCTCCCTGTATATCCCCCTCCATCTACTAACCCAGCATCCTCCCTGTATATCCCCCTCCCTCTACTTACCCAGCATCCTCCCTGTATATCCCTCTCCCTCTACCAACCCAGCATACTCCCTGTATATCCCCCTCCCTCTACTAACCCAGCATCCTCCCTGTATATCCCCCTCCATCTACTAACCCAGCATCCTCCCTGTATATCCCCCTCCCTCTACTAACCCAGCATCCTCCCTGTATATCCCCCTCCCTCTACTAACCCAGCATCCTCCCTGTATATCCCCCTCCCTCTACTAACCCAGCATCCTCCCTGTATATCCCCCTCCCTCTACTAACCCAGCATCCTCCCTGTATATCCCCCTCCCTCTACTTACCCAGCATCCTCCCTGTATATCCCCCTCCCTCTACTAACCCAGCATCCTCCCTGTATATCCCCCTCCCTCTACTAACCCAGCATCCTCCCTGTATATCCCCCTCCCTCTACTAACCCAGCATCCTCCCTGTATATCCCCCTCCCTCTACTAACCCAGCATCCTCCCTATATATCCCCCTCCCTCTACTAACCCAGCATCCTCCCTATATCCCCCTCCCTCTACTAACCCAGCATCCTCCCTGTATATCCCCCTCCCTCTACTAACCCAGCATCCTCCCTGTATATCCCCCTCCCTCTACTAACCCAGCATCCTCCCTGTATATCCCCCTCCCTCTAACCCAGCATCCTCCCTGTATATCCCCCTCCTTCTACTAACCCAGCATCCTCCCTGTATATCCCCCTCCCTCTACTAACCCAGCATCCTCCCTGTATATCCCCATCCCTCTACTAACCCAGCATCCTCCCTGTATATCCCCCTCCCTCTACTAACCCAGCATCCTCCCTGTATATCCCCCTCCATCTACTAACCCAGCATCCTCCCTGTATATCCCCCTCCCTCTACTAACCCAGCATACTCCCTGTATATCCCCCTCCCTCTACTAACCCAGCATCCTCCCTGTATATCCCCCTCCCTCTACTATCCCAGCATCCTCCCTGTATATCCCCCTCCATCTACTAACCCAGCATCCTCCCTGTATATCCCTCTCCCTCTACTAACCCAGCATCCTCCCTGTATATCCCCCTCCCTCTACTAACCCAGCATCCATCCTGTATATCCCCCTCCCTCTACTAACCCAGCATCCTCCCTGTATATCCCCCTCCCTCTACTAACCCAGCATCCTCCCTGTATATCCCTCTCCCTCTACCAACCCAGCATACTCCCTGTATATCCCCCTCCCTCTACTAACCCAGCATCCTCCCTGTATATCCCTCTCCCTCTACTAACCCAGCATCCTCCCTGTATATCCCCCTCCCTCTACTTACCCAGCATCCTCCCTGTATATCCCCCTCCATCTACTAACCCAGCATCCTCCCTGTATATCCCCCTCCCTCTACTTACCCAGCATCCTCCCTGTATATCCCTCTCCCTCTACTAACCCAGCATCCTCCCTATATCCCCCTCCCTCTACTAACCCAGCATCCTCCCTGTATATCCCCCTCCCTCTACTAACCCAGCATCCTCCCTGTATATCCCCCTCCCTCTACTAACCCAGCATACTCCCTGTATATCCCCCTCCCTCTACTAACCCAGCATCCTCCCTGTATATCCCCCTCCCTCTAACCCAGCATCCTCCCTGTATATCCCCCTCCCTCTACTTACCCAGCATCCTCCCTGTATATCCCCCTCCCTCTACTAACCCAGCATCCTCCCTGTATATCCCCCTCCCTCTACTTACCCAGCATCCTCCCTGTATATCCCCCTCCCTCTACTAACCCAGCATCCTCCCTGTATATCCCCCTCCTTCTACTAACCCAGCATCCTCCCTGTATATCCCCCTCCCTCTACTAACCCAGCATCCTCCCTGTATATCCCCCTCCCTCTACTAACCCAGCATCCTCCCTGTATATCCCCCTCCCTCTACTAACCCAGCATCCTCCCTGTATATCCCCCTCCCTCTACTAACCCAGCATCCTCCCTGTATATCCCCCTCCCTCTACTAACCCAGCATCCTCCCTGTATATCCCCCTCCTTCTACTAACCCAGCATCCTCCCTGTATATCCCCCTCCCTCTACTAACCCAGCATCCTCCCTGTATATCCCCCTCCCTCTACTAACCCAGCATCCTCCCTGTATATCCCCCTCCCTCTACTAACCCAGCATCCTCCCTGTATATCCCCCTCCCTCTACTAACCCAGCATCCTCCCTGTATATCCCCCTCCCTCTACTAACCCAGCATCCTCCCTGTATATCCCCCCTCCCTCTACTAACCCAGCATCCTCCCTATATATCCCCCTCCCTCTACTAACCCAGCATCCTCCCTATATCCCCCTCCCTCTACTAACCCAGCATCCTCCCTGTATATCCCCCTCCCTCTACTAACCCAGCATCCTCCCTGTATATCCCCCTCCCTCTACTAACCCAGCATCCTCCCTGTATATCCCCCTCCCTCTACTAACCCAGCATCCTCCCTGTATATCCCCCTCCCTCTACTAACCCAGCATCCTCCCTGTATATCCCCCTCCTTCTACTAACCCAGCATCCTCCCTGTATATCCCCCTCCCTCTACTAACCCAGCATCCTCCCTGTATATCCCCCTCCCTCTACTAACCCAGCATCCTCCCTGTATATCCCCCTCCCTCTACTTACCCAGCATCCTCCCTGTATATCCCCCTCCCTCTACTAACCCAGCATCCTCCCTGTATATCCCCCTCCCTCTACTAACCCAGCATACTCCCTGTATATCCCCCTCCCTCTAACCCAGCATCCTCCCTGTATATCCCCCTCCTTCTACTAACCCAGCATCCTCCCTGTATATCCCCCTCCCTCTACTAACCCAGCATCCTCCCTGTATATCCCCCTCCCTCTACTAACCCAGCATCCTCCCTGTATATCCCCCTCCCTCTACTAACCCAGCATCCTCCCTGTATATCCCCCTCCTTCTACTAACCCAGCATCCTCCCTGTATATCCCCCTCCCTCTACTAACCCAGCATCCTCCCTGTATATCCCCCTCCCTCTACTAACCCAGCATCGTCCCTGTATATCCCCCTCCCTCTACTAACCCAGCATCCTCCCTGTATATCCCCCTCCTTCTACTAACCCAGCATCCTCCCTGTATATCCCCCTCCCTCTACTAACCCAGCATCCTCCCTGTATATCCCCCTCCCTCTACTAACCCAGCATCCTCCCTGTATATCCCCCTCCCTCTACTAACCCAGCATACTCCCTGTATATCCCCCTCCCTCTACTAACCCAGCATCCTCCCTGTATATCCCCCTCCCTCTACTTACCCAGCATCCTCCCTGTATATCCCCCTCCCTCTACTTACCCAGCATCCTCCCTGTATATCCCCCTCCCTCTACTAACCCAGCATCCTCCCTGTATATCCCCCTCCTTCTACTTACCCAGCATCCTCCCTGTATATCCCCCTCCCTCTACCAACCCAGCATCCTCCCTGTATATCCCCCTCCCTCTACTAACCCAGCATCCTCCCTGTATATCCCCCTCCCTCTACTAACCCAGCATCCTCCCTGTATATCCCCCTCCTTCTACTTACCCAGCATCCTCCCTGTATATCCCTCTCCCTCTACTTACCCAGCATCCTCCCTGTATATCCCCCTCCCTCTACTAACCCAGCATCCTCCCTGTATATCCCCCTCCCTCTACTAACCCAGCATCCTCCCTGTATATCCCCCTCCTTCTACTTACCCAGCATCCTCCCTGTATATCCCTCTCCCTCTACTTACCCAGCATCCTCCCTGTATATCCCCCTCCCTCTACTAACCCAGCATCCTCCCTGTATATCCCCCTCCCTCTACCAACCCAGCATCCTCCCTATATCCCCCTCCCTCTACTATCCCAGCATCCTCCCTGTATATCCCCCTCCCTCTACTAACCCAGCATCCTCCCTGTATATCCCCCTCCCTCTACTAACCCAGCATCCTCCCTGTATATCCCCCTCCCTCTACTTACCCAGCATCCTCCCTGTATATCCCCCTCCCTCTACTTACCCAGCATCCTCCCTGTATATCCCCCTCCCTCTACTAACCCAGCATCCTCCCTGTATATCCCCCTCCCTCTACTAACCCAGCATCCTCCCTGTATATCCCCCTCCTTCTACTAACCCAGCATCCTCCCTGTATATCCCCCTCCCTCTACTAACCCAGCATCCTCCCTGTATATCCCCCTCCTTCTACTTACCCAGCATCCTCCCTGTATCACCCCCTCCCTCTACTATCCCAGCATCCTCCCTGTATCACCCCCTCCCTCTACTATCCCAGCATCCTCCCTGTACATCCCCCTCCCTCTACTAACCCAGCATCCTCCCTGTATATCCCCCTCCCTCTACTTACCCAGTATCCTCCCTGTATATCCCCCTCCCTCTACTAACCCAGCATCCTCCCTGTATATCCCCCTCCCTCTACTTACCCAGCATCCTCCCTGTATATCCCCCTCCCTCTACTTACCCAGTATCCTCCCTGTATATCCCCCTCCCTCTACTAACCCAGCATCCTCCCTGTTTATCCCCCTCCCTCTACCAACCCAGCATACTCCCTGTATATCCCCCTCCCTCTACTAACCCAGCATCCTCCCTGTATATCCCCCTCCCTCTACTAACCCAGCATCCTCCCTGTATATCCCCCTCCCTCTAATAACCCAGCATCCTCCCTGTATATCCCCCTCCCTCTACTAACCCAGCATCGTCCCTGTATATCCTCCTCCCTCTACTAACCCAGAATCGTCCCTGTATATCCCCCTCCCTCTACTAACCCAGCATCCTCCCTGTATATCCCCCTCCATCTACTAACCCAGCATCCTCCCTGTATATCCCCCTCCCTCTACTAACCCAGCATCCTCCCTGTATATCCCCCTCCCTCTACTAACCCAGCATCCTCCCTGTATATCCCCCTCCCTCTACTAACCCAGCATCCTCCCTGTATATCCCCCTCCCTCTACTAACCCAGCATCCTCCCTGTATATCCCCCTCCTTCTACTTACCCAGCATCCTCCCTGTATATCCCCCTCCCTCTACCAACCCAGCATCCTCCCTGTATATCCCCCTCCCTCTACTAAAACAGCATCCTCCCTGTATATCCCCCTCCCTCTACTAACCCAGCATCCTCCCTGTATATCCCCCTCCCTCTACTAACCCAGCATCCTCCCTATATCCCCCTCCCTCTACTAACGCAGCATCCTCCCTGTATATCCCCCTCCCTCTACCAACCCAGCATCCTCCATGTATATCCCCCTCCCACTACTAAAACAGCACCCTCCCTGTATATCCCCCTCCCTCTACTAACCCAGCATCCTCCCTGTATATCCCCCTCCCTCTACTAACCCAGCATCCTCCCTGTATATCCCCCTCCCTCTACTAACCCAGCATCCTCCCTGTATATCCCCCTCCCCTCTACTAACCCAGCATCCTCCCTGTATATCCCCCTCCCTCTACTAACCCAGCATCCTCCCTGTATATCCCCCTCCCTCTACTAACCCAGCATCCTCCCTGTATATCCCCCTCCCTCTACTAACCCAGCATCCTCCCTGTATATCCCCCTCCCTCTACTAACCCAGCATCCTCCCTATATATCCCCCTCCCTCTACTAACCCAGCATCCTCCCTGTATATCCCCCTCCCTCTACTATCCCAGCATCCTCCTGTATATCCCCCTCCCTCTACTAACCCAGCATCTCCCTGTATATCCCCCTCCCTCTACTAACCCAGCATCCTCCCTGTATATCCCCCTCCTCTACTAACCCAGCATCCTCCCTGTATATCCCCCTCCCTCTACTATCCCAGCATCCTCCCTGTATATCCCCCTCCCTACCCCCCCTTCCCCTACC